>JADRCH010000104.1:1763217-1831910 GCA_019843965.1 Rhynchomys soricoides
GTGTGTGTGTGTGTGTGTGTGTGTGTATCTCCAAGGGGACAACCTAATAGTTATTCCTCAGGCATCATGGACCTTGGTTTGTTTGGTTTTGTTTGAGACAGAGTCTCACAGGGCTGGAAATAGCCAAGTAGACTAGCTTGCCTAGCCAGTGGACCCCAAGGATCAGCCTGTCTTCGATTTCCCAGCATTGAGGTTAAAAGTGTTGTACCAGGAAGTGTTTGAGAGCTCCAAAAGACCAACCAGGAGCCGACTCTGATGCGATAACATTAGGGTCTCCTTATTTACAAGCTCGAGCCTGGGTTCACTCACTGCTAACCCACAGGACTGTTTGGGAAGCAGCCCTGAACTCTCATTGGGACAAGGTTTTACAGGAAATGGCAAGCAAGGGGTAGAGATTCTAGCCTGGCAAGTATCTAATGGGGTTGTGGGTGTTGTTGTGGCTTTTAACATAATTGGCTGGTGCTGGGAGCCAAACCATGAGCTTAACTTCTGTTTTCCTCCTGACTGGAGGTTGTTAGGAAGTGAAGTGTTAGGGGCAGGCAGGCTTGTAACCTGGGGGTGCAAATTTGTTGGGGAATAACCTGGAATCTGGCGCTAGACATACAGATCTTGTTGAGGGGCTGGGGTAACCTGGAAACTGGTGCTAGATACTGGCCTGTTAGTTAACTCCAGTTCAAAAGTACGCACTGCCACACAGGACTTTTTGCTCGTTTTAAACGTAGGTTCTGCTGGACCGTGGTGGCGCACGCCTTTAATCCCAGCACTCGGGAGGCAGAGGTAGGTGGATTTCTGAGTTCGAGGCCAGCCTGGTCTACAGAGTGAGTTCCAGGACAGCCAGGGCTACACAGAAAAACCCTGTCTCGAAAAATAAAATAAAATAAACATGAACTCGTGTCTTGTTTGTAAAGCAAACACTTTACCAGTGCAGCCCCAAACCTGCATTTTCTTTATACAGACTTGGATAGAGAAGCAGCCAGCCGTAGGCAGTACAGTTAGATAACAAGTTATAACTGAGCGGTAAGAAACGGGGCAGGGGGAGCCAGCAGGGCCTGCTGTGCCAGTTCATCTCTGTGTCTTCAAAGACGAGGATAGCTCTTACCCATGGATTGAAGGAAGCACATCTCCTGTGAGGATCTTCCAACCTGCTTTGGAGGGGAAAGGAAAATAATGTAAAATGAAAGGAAAATGATGTAATGATGGCAGAGTCTGTTGGGCTCTGCTGCCCAACAAGTGCCTCGATGTCACAGAGAGAGAGAGAGAGAGAGAGAGAGAGAGAGAGTTTCTCTGGGTCTCCCTTTCTTATAACGTCTCCGATCTGTCAGAAACCTGGAAGAAATAAAAGAAATGAGGGAAGTGGAGGTAGAGAGAAGGAGGAAGGAAAGAAGGAAGAAAGGGCGGAGAAGGAAGGAGGGAGCAGGGGAGCAAGGAAGGAAAAAGAGCAAGAAAGGCAGAGCTAGCTTATAGTTGGCCCTTCAGGTTTACAACACAAAGTTTCGTGGCTAAAAGTTCAGGATTTGGAACTAGAGGTATGAGGTTAATGTTAGTCACATCTCTCCACCTTGCAGCTACCTGCATTTGATGATTTAACCTCCTGATGTCTCAGATTCTTCATCTGAATCACACAGAGAAAACTAACTGGTGAATAAAATTGCCATCACTGGTGATTAAAAGCAGCTGCAGTGCTGGGCACTTAGGAAGGGACATTCAGTGGCCTGGGCTGAAGCTCACTGTCCTCAAAGCTCCATTGAAAGCACTCTTACTTTAAAGCTCATGAACCTTAAAGTACAGAGGCAGAAATCTTCAGGAGGTGGTGTTCACATGTGTGTGATTGGGAAGGACAGCTCACTACTGTTTGATGCGTGGAAAATGAGAGCCCGCATTTGAGAAAGTCAGCACCACTAACTAGGTCTGCTCTCTGCAGAACACTAGAGGTCATTGTTGGCACTGAATCGGCTAGCCCTGGGGATGCAGAATTCAGAGTGACAATTTTTGACATCAGCCCCACCAGATGTCTCTATAATAAAATTGTAGGTATTCAGTACCCTGGTTCCATGCAGTCTGTGCGCAGGCATTGGACACAGACTTCAATAGACAAGTTCCTTGAGTGGGCACGAATTCTGCAAACACACACACACACACACACACACACACACACACACACACACACACGATCCCAAAGGAAGACATGCTCTTTTCCAGAATCATTGAGATGACACAGGAGAGAAGCAAAGGTGACAATGTCTTTATTTCAATTAATTAGAACCCACAGAAGGTCTTGGAGCCATAAGGGAGATGCCATTTGATAAGATAAACTGTCAGGTTGCTTCTAAATCACTAGGTCAGCAGTGGAGTTAAAGATGGGCTCTTATTTATCCTAAAGGGCAGAGCAGCTCAGGACCAGAGCAAAACGCAGCTCTGTATTGGTGTCAATAATTGATTGACACACCAGAATAAAAAGAACAGCTCCAGAAGCTGGGAAGTCAGCTCTGCAAATAAGGCACTTGCTATTCAAGCAAGAGAACCCAAGTTTGGATCTCCAGCACCCACATTAAAAAGCCAGGGATAGTGATGTGCACCCGTACTCCTAACACTGATGAGGATACTGGGGCTTGCTGTTTGCCAATCTAGCTAAATCAATGAGTTACAGGTTCAGTGAGAGGCCCTGTTGCATAGAATAAGGTGGAGAAGAATCAGGTAAGTAGCTGTACTGGCTGGTTTTGTATGTCAACTTGATACAAGCTAGAGTCATCAGAGGAGTAGGAGCCTCAGTTGAGGAAATGGGTCCATGAAATCTGGCTATAAGGCATTTTCACAATTAGTGATTGATAGGGGAGGGGCCAGCCCTAGGCTGGTAGTTCTGGGTTCTATAAGAAAGCATGCTGAACAAACCATGTGAAACAAGCCAGTAAGCAGAATCCCTCCGTGGCCTCTGCATCATCTCCTGCCTTCAGGTTTCTGCCCTTTTTGAGTTTCTGTCCTGACCTCCTTCACTGATGAACAGTGCTGTGGAAGTATAAGCTGAATAAACCCTTTCTCCTCAACTTACATTTTGCTCATGGTGTTTTGTTACAGCAATAGAAACCCAATTAAAACAATACCTAAGGTTGCCTTTTGGCTTACACACACACACACACACACACACACACTGCAGAATATTTGATCACACTGTGAATTTTTTTGTGATTGTGTTATTTACTGAGAAAAGAAAAGCCTTTCTAGTTGTGGTGTGGCTCAGCCTTAGCACATACCCCTCTGGCTGGAATATACACGTGCCCTCAGTACACACCTTTCATCCCAAACAATGAAGGTAAAGTTAGTTGGTAGAAGAAAGTATCCATGTTTGAAAGTGATATCTAATTGAGTGGCAGACAAAGTGATGAATCAGAGAAAGATTTGGCAGAATAGGATATGCCCAATTCTTATGAAAAGAGAAGAGAAAAGGGAGGTGACTTAAGAGGTAGGGCAGGAAGAAGGAGGGGGCAGTTTTACCAGTAGAGTTTTACAGAGACAGGTTGAACAGAGAACAAGCTAGACACAGGTGAAGACAGAAGGAGCCAGAGAATGAGAAGGAGCCAGAAGATCAGAATAGACTGCCAGAGTTAGTTTGAGGTCAAGCAGAGCAATTCAAGAGAAGCAAGAGAAGCCAGATTCAATCAGTTATCATGGAAAAGAGTTTTGAGCCAGGACAGCTGAGTTGACCATCCAGCAAAAGTTCAGAAAGCACAAGCAAGGGAGAGCTTATTCAGCAGCAAGTCTCAGATGCAGAAAACATTCTAGGCCTAGATGAGATTGTATGGAGGCCAGAAGCTTCTAGGACTAGGTCTCAAAGATGGACAATTGCATCAGGCTAATAAAAGGTTACATTTACACACACATATGTGTGTGACATATATCTCACATACAATAAGCAAATAGTTGGGATGACCAACTGCCAATTGATCCTGTGGAGAAAAGTATCCAATCTCTCCCCTCAGTGAGGGGTTGGTCTAACTGGATATATTTAAGAATTCACATGACCATATTCTACCCTTAGCTACAAAACTCTCAATGTCATTTGTGTCCCACACCCATCTACCAATAGGGAGAAAAGATGCTGTCATGGACAGGTGGAAGGGAGTCCTGTTCTCTGTATCTAATTCATTTCTCATTCAGTACTTTATGCCTCTTATTCTAGAATGTTCTTTTGTCTCTGCTTAACTTGGCAACATGAGTCAGCCTCCTCCAGACCTGTGAAGAGGCATGGAACAAGACTAAGGTCCTTGAGGTACAATGCGGAGCCCCATCTTGAGAAGAGAAACTTCACCAAAACAGTTCCCTCTGTGACATGTTTCTGGAGACAGCAAGCTGTCTCCTGGAGTGCCTCCTGCTAATTTAAAACTTCTGTACTTCGGTTTTCAATTTCTGTGGAGTCTTCTGTCCTGTTTTTCTGTTGAAGCTAATTGGTTTTTCCCTGTAAGGACCCTTTTGCAATGCTGAGAGACAGCTTTCCATAATAGTGCTCACTGAGGAAATTTCCTAGAAAAAAAAATACAAAACAGTACCTTATGTATGCATTGTGCTGCCTTCTTATTCACAGAGGAGGCTAACTCTAACTTCCGGCACCAATAGCTAAATAGCTAAAAGGTCAGATTAGCCACAGAAGCTAAATGCATCCATTAAGCAGGATTTCAGGTACCTCAGGTTGGTCTTGAACTCACTGTGTACCTTGAGGACAGCTTTGAACTTCTGATCTTCCTGCCTTATTTCTACAGAGCTGGGATACAGATGTGCACCACCATGCCCAATTTGTAGAATGCTGGGGGATCAAACCAGGGCTTTATACATACTTGGCAAGCGTTGTACTAACTCTGCAGCAGATACCAATACTGAGTGAGCACTTACTTTATGATAGATATAGTTCTCCAGCTTAAGGCACAACAGAGAGAAACTTGACTACTGAGAACTCACAGGCTGCAAACAAACACACAATTCCATGCAGAGCTCACTGAGGTGAGCACAGTAAAGAAAACGTAAGGAATGCTGGGATTACAGCGTGCTGGTGGGAGTGACCACAGCAAGTTACACTGAGAACATGACAATTGGTAGGAAGCAAGGTGTGATGGTTTGTATATGCTGGGCCCAGGAAATGGCACTATTAGGAGGTGTGGCCTCGTAGGAAGAAGTGGGCTTTAAGACCCTCATCCTAGCTGCCTAGAAGTCAGTCTCCTGTTTGCCTTTGGCACAAGATGAAGAACTCTCAGCTCCTCCAGTGCTATACCTGCCCAGATGCTGCCATGTTCCCACCTTGATGATAATGGACTGAACCTCTGGACCTATAAGCCAGCTCCAATTAAGTGTTGTTCTTCTAAGAGTTGCCTTGGTCATGGTGTCTGTTCACAGCAGTAAAACCCAACTAAAACACAAGGGAGCAACCACATTGTTTTACACACACACACACACACACACACACACGCACGCACGCGCATGTGCGCACACACCAGAGGACTGTTCCAGACAAAACAAAACAAGTGTAAAAGTCTTGGGGTGAGAGCAAGTCTGAGAAATAGAAAACAAAAAAAAATAAAGAACAAAGAATGCATTGTAGCTGAGATGTAGCCAAAGAGAGAGGGAGGAGGCAACATTACAGACATAATAGCAAGAATGGAATCTGATCAAGACAGAGGCCTTGGAAATGGGAACATTCCCCAGAATAAAGAATAGTCATAAATCTTATTTCAGAGCCATGCCTGGATCTTGTCCCCTCACCTAACTATTTTCAAAACGTGTGTTCTTACTGATATTTTCATGGGACAATAAAGGGTCTAAGCACCCACAAGAAGTGAGTTAGGCACTGTGAGGTCACCTCATGTATTGTGTACACCAGTCTCTTCACGTGTTGCAGCTGTGATGATGACACATGCACAATTCAAAAAAACAGAAAGAGCTCTGGGAACATCAGAGTTTTTACTCCTCCCCTAGAACTTTACCCTAGAAGTAAACAGGTGCCTGGGTCATGTGCCTGGGACTCTTAAGCCAAATGCTTGTAGTGATGAGCTAGTTTCTATTTACTCACATGCGTCATTCATAGTGCCTGCAGTGATGTGTGTTTGGCTTTGAGGTGTGGTCCCAGACTCTTGTAAAGCAGTGCATAGTACACTGACTTTGCTCAATACCTCTTTTCTAAATCCATCTGAATCTTGATACACTGATTCAGCCATACTTGCATGTGGTAGTAAGAGGCAAGGACTATGTGTTGCTTAGGTTAGGGCAGGTGAGAGTCCTTGTTTACACCCACTGTGCTCGTTGGCCTAGATTCCAGTTTCACAGTAAAGTCAGACATCTGATATCCAGCTGCCAACTTCTACCCAGCCAGAAGAAAGAAAGTCTTTCTGGAGACAGACAGCTTCTTCGGGTCACAACTAGTCCAAAAGTTGTTGGGGGTGACAGCAGGTGCTGTTTGCCTTGGGAGTGTTGATTCAGAGTTTCAGCAACCACCCCCCCTTCACTGTGTGGTCATAGTCTTTGGCGAAGGCCAGTTCAAAGGCACCGAAGTGAGTAGTTATGAAAGCAATATTTTGTTCTGTGCTTAACAAGTTTAAAAAGCTCACCAACCCACCTGGCATGGACACTCAGCATTTATCCATTTATCTGAGCGCATATTGGACAGCCAGCATTGTGGGGATAATAACTAACTGTGATTGTGCTCCCTGGCAAAGCAGAACATTCTGAGAGGGAACCAAAGGAAGTCATGGACAGGATGGAGCTGCAGCTTTGGGAGCCTCAGGCTTCAAGGACACAGCAATAGGTACAGGAGAGTGCAACCACCCTCGATTACTTACTGGGTCAAGGTTACCTAACATAGTCCAGGAATTAAATAAGACACCAGACTCAGGTTGGAAGGGCCACAGCAAGACTGAGGCTGGGACAATCTTGTTGAGAGCAATCAGACTTTTTATGCCCTTATCAGAAAGCGAATATAGCTGGACAGTGGTGACGCACGCCTTTAATCCTAGCACTTGGGAGGCAGAGGCAGGTGGATTTCTGATTTTGAGGCCAGCCTGGTCTACAGAGTGAGTTCCAGGACAGCCAGGGCTACACAGAGAAACCCTGTCTAGAAATAGAGAGAGAGAGAGAGAGAGAGAGAGAGAGAGAGAGAGAGAATATAATAGTAATTACCAGGATCAATATAGTAGTAGTTTTCAGGATCAATATAGTGATAGTCGCCAGGGTACAATGATGTTTGCAAGCTATACAGAGTACAATGTTTATTTATTTATTTATTTATTTATTTATTTATTTATGTCAAGCTTCCATGCTTCCTTGACTTCTGAGAGAACATACAGTGAAACAAAGTAGCCTGAATACTTCACTGCCCGGTTTCTCTGGAACTGAAGGGCACACAATGCCCCAGGAACCAGGGACTCTAACCTGAAAAACCTATAACACATGCCTCTCAAGGCTAACTCCACGGCTCCCTGCAGGAGAGAAGGAGAGAAGCTAGGACTTGGGGTGTATGCATGCGACCACAGCATGAACTAGCGCTGTGGTTTCACGAGATTGTAACTTAAATCTCTTCAGAGGTGTCATTCACCCCAGAGAGCCAAATTCTTGCCACATTCCACTGTCTCCTGATATCTTAGGCACAGATTATCTTGAAAGGGTTAAACATTTGGACTCTTTGGCGTGATTTTTTTTTTAAAGGTGAAATGTACTTTAAAGAAAATGATATGGGCTGATTGTGGTGGGGCACACCGGTAGAATTTGCTGAAGGAGGCAGAGGCAGGAGGATCACGGGTTTGAGGTCAGCCTCGGCTACACATTAAAAAAAGAAAAAGAAAATGATAAGGGCAATTAGAGAAACTTGGAAGTAGTTTGTAGATCAGAGCGTGCTCCTATCACAAGGTTAATTTTCTGATTTGGAAAACTGCCCTCTAATTATGCAAGAGAATTGTCTTAATTTTAGGCAGTAAACACTGAAGCACTCTCTCCTACTCTATCAGGATGGCACAGGCAGGGTGATTGGCAAGCAACAGAAACCTCTCCTTGGAAAATCTAAAAGCAAGCAGTCTGCCTCTAATGAGGGCGCTCCTGCCAAGTCATCCTCTGCAGAAAAGGAAAAGAAGGAAAAGAAGGGAACAGAGCACAGAGCCTCTGCCCATTAACAATGGTCACAAATCCACCATGAGGGCGCAGCCATCTTGGCTTGGATACCTTCCAACACTATTTTAATGAAGATTAAATTTCCCACACCCACTCCTAAGGACACTGGTTGAGATAAAGATTGCTTTGCTTCACTGCAGGTCTACTAAATTAGATCTACTAGAAATACACTTGTGTAGGAACTAGGTCTGGGCAATCTCAGACATGCTAAAAGTCTGAGAATAAATGAACTACTCTTACCACTCAATATGTGGGCCACACACTCACCACTGGCCTCCCAGAGAAGCCCCAGATATATTCAGACCTACTGAGCCCGAGTCTTCATTTTTGACCCCAGCCAGGTAAGTTCCAGCACCCTTATGCCAGTGATCCAGAAACCCTGCTAAGGAATAGACCTTGTTTATCAAATAAGAGCAGTGTTTTTTCTTTGCTGACTTCTTGGTTGCCCTCTGTAATGACTGGTTTTGTGTCAACTTGACACAAGCTGGAGTTAGCACAAAAAAAGGAGTTTCAGTTGAAAAAAATGCCTCCATGAGATCCAGGTGTAAGGCATTTTCTCAACTAGCGATCAAGGGTGGAGGTCCCCTTGTGAGTGGTACCATCTGTGGGCTGGTAGTCTTGGGTTCTATAAGAAAGCCAGCTAAGCAAGCCAGGGGAAGCAAGCCAGTAAGTAACATCCATCCATGGCCTCTGCATTAGCTCCTTCTCCTTGATCTGCTTGAGTTCCAGTCCTGAGTTCCTTTGGTGATGAACAGCAATGTGGAAGTGTAAGCTGAATAAACCCTTCCCTCCCCAACTTGCTTCTTGGTCATGATGTTTGTGCAGGAATAGAAATCCTGACTAAGACATCCTCTAAGGCCAGAAGGAAGGGAGGATGGAGAAGATCCACCTCAGAAGACAGAGCCATCATTTCTAAATAGTGCCCCTTTCTGCTCAGTGTGAATGGGAAATTATTACCCTTACATGGATGTAAGGTAATCTAGGTAGGACTCTTCATTCTTCCTTCCCCACTTAATTTCTGCCCAGGTCAGGCTGCCCTAGGGTACACAATTAGTATGCTGCTACAGATACTTAAAGCTGGCTCGGCAGTTCTCAACATGGAGCTAGAACTGAAGGACCAAGCAGGTATGCAACCCTGCTCTATATCTCAATGAAGCTGCCTATGGTGCAGGACCAGAAGTGGCAGCTGAGAAAAACAAGACACCACCTCCTTTTGACTCAACATTTTAAAAAAACAAAAACAAAATCCAAAGGCTGACAGTGAGACTATTCCAGCTTCCACCTGTTGTTCTATCAAATAGAATTTTCCATGAGACATTAGCTTTAAGCGGGGTGAGGGGCATAACTAAGTTTTGTAACATTGTGTTTACTATCCTCCACCCCGTAAAAAGGGGAGACCACTTTTATGCTCCAGTCTCCCATCTTGTCTTACATTTTACCAACACCTTCTGGAACTAAGGTTTTGGGTACTTGTTTGGTTCCATAAATGAAACATTTAATGAAGTGCCCTGGCCTTCAGGGATTTAGCGGGAACTTGGGGGAGGGAGCGAAAGAATGGGGGACAGGAGACTCGAAGGAGGAGAGCAAGTCTATATCCTGATCAAGCTCTCGAGGTTTATTTCAGGACAGCAGCTTAAAAAGACAGGCGGGTGGGAAGGTTACACATGGCCCAAGCCAACACACTACTATAACTGGTTTTCAGGAAATACCAGACGTACTTTTAATTCCTGGGACCCTAGACCGCAGACACTCTGTCCTTTCTAACCTTGCTCCTTAACTGACTAAGTTTCACAGAAGAGCAGATAATTTCATGGGTTTGGCTCCTGATATCTCCTCCCTTTTTAGAATTTTTATGAGACCTTTGAGTAGTTAGGGATGATCGCACTATGAAGATGAATGGGCATTAACCAGAGGGGGGAAGAATTGACCTGATCCTCTGAGCACTTTATATGTCATCAGTGTCTTTTGGGGAGGAGAAGTTAGCCTTTGTCAATTTCTGTAGGTATCCCCACAGAGTATGATCAAAGGAAGGGCAGACACCAACCTCTATGCAATCAGGTTTGCTTCACAGGGGACTCAGAAATGGACATTTGGGTCCTCCCCCTGCGGTACTTAGTCTCTCACCCTTGCAGGTGCCCACACCAAGGCAGGCAAGCATAACTCTGAGTTTTATGCAGCTCTCAAGGCCTCTATCAGCCAAATCAAGTCTATGATAATGAACTTGTAGAGGTTTGGATGCCAGGGAGTCAATCTGTTGTTCTAAATGCCAATCTAAATCCTCTTGAATACTCAGAACATTAGTAACATTTTTTGCAAAATGATTAACAAAAGTAGCTGTCTTAACTTCTTGTATCAAAGCAATTGTAGAAGCAGTGGTGCTAGCTATTAATGTAATTAAAGCTGCTATATCAGTGATAATCAAGCCCACTACCCTCTTGCTTCTGCTTAAAAGTCTGACTCACTTCTTCCAGTACTTGCAAGCCTTTCTCAGAATACCAAGGTCCCACAGTACTCACAGGCAATAAAACAAATTCTAGTTGATGGACCACCATAACAGACATGCCAGATTTCAGCACACTGACACAATTTTAAAGTGTACAATCAATACAATTTACATTAAATACTATAGAAGAAACAAATTTTTAACATGACCAATTAATAAAAGATTAGGAGCTTTAACACATGCACTAACATTTGTTGAAAGTTCAAATCCCTATCCCAATTTTATCTATTGCTAGCATAACATCATAGAGAACTGCAACTAACTTCCAACTATGTCTGTGAAAATGTCCAGAACCAGCCTTCCTAATGAAGACTGTCATTTTCAATATTGGATTGATTTCTATACCAGTCCATGATTGAGTCAGAATAACTGGTCTCATTAAAGGAAAGAGAAGAGTCATTATAACTTCTCTTTTGATTAATTTTTAAAGCATTTTCCACAGTCTCCATGTTCTCTGTCCCACAAGGTCTAAAAGCTTGAGGCAAGACATCTTGTCCAATCTGGGATATAGGCAAGCAAAGGTGGGTCAGGAACACATGTCCAATACAGCTTTCCTGCCACCATTGTCAGGGCACTCAGCAAGCTCATGGTCAGCATCATTCTTTGTCCCAGCATCAACATGTCTCACCAATCGCTCTGGCAGCTGGCATGCTCCTTTAGCATCCTGCATACAAAACAGAAACATGCCCTCTTCCCCATATTAAATACCTGACCGGGACCATGCCATATGCCTGTAAGTGGATCCTTCCATTTCACCTAGGCATAAGTATGCCCAGTTGTAGGATGCCATAGACACTCAACAGAGAGTTCCTTGGCATCCAAATTTTAAATTTTTAAAATAAAAAGCATAACCGGGCAGTGGTGGCACACGCCTTTAATCCCAGCACCTGGGAGGCAGAGACAGGCGGATTTCTGAGTTTGAGGCCAGCCTGGTCTACAGAGTGAGTTCCAGGACAGCCAGGGCTATACAGAGAAACCCTGTCTCAAAAAATCAAAAAAGTCTTGGCAGAGCCTCTGAAAAGGACTTGGAAAATCCACTTTCAGTCTCTGCTAGGAAACTTTCCTGCAGGAATAAAGTCCTTTGGCAGGGAACAAAGAAGGTATTCTTTGTCTGCCTTAAGGTGAATATCAGCAGAGGGCACCTGGAGAGGCTTTGCTCTTTCCCATCCCTTCAGACTCAGACTCACCCTGGCAGAAATCCCACATCACTCCCTTCATCTTTCTGTTCTTCTCGTTCACTGCAGGGACTATGTGGCTTGAATCGCCTGTGTTTTTGTGACAGTTATTAACTGCTTTCTCAGATCTTACTTTTAGACCTGTACCATGGTCTGAATGCCTTTGTCGTTCCCTACCCACCCACCACACTAATTGTGTGTTGAAATCTTGATCTGCAAGATGGCATCTGAAGGTTGGGATTTGGGAAGTGACGAAGTGACCAGAGTGGACTCCCTTGGGTTGGGATTAGTGCCCCACTAAGGAAGTTTAGGAGTCTCCTGTATCGTTACGTATTCAGTGAGAAGAACCCATCTCTCCTCATCAGACACCAAGCTACTGGCACCCTGAGCTTGGTCTTCTCAGTCCTCAAACTTGGAGAATAACTTTCTATTATCTGTAAGCTACCTACCCCCGACAGGAGGTAAACGAACCACCGCAAACCAGAATCTGTTGGTAAATATAAGACAAGGGAGGCTCAAGCATAACTGTGTCTTCTCTTTTCAGAAGAGGGGAGGGAGGAAGAGTAAACACAATATTACAAAACTTAGCCCATTAGCTGCAGGAGCCAGAACATACTAACCCACCCCCAATGACACTGTTATTCTCTCAAGGGATCGGAGCAGCTTGACCCTGAGCAAGCCCTGTTGTTTAAACCTTCCTGGCTGGAGCTGCCCCCAGCCAGGAAGAAGGCCTGAGATAACCCAGGTGTTGCCCGACCATCTCACCTTGATTAGCATCTATCTGTCTACACACTCTGGCTAGGTTGCCCTTCTGGATTCCCTTTCTCTAGAATTCTCCTTCCCACCTTGTTACCTTTCAAATCACAAAATGCAAAAAGCATCTCTTTCAGGGAAGCTTTCTTAATCTGAACATCTAAGTTAGAGTTCTCTGAAACCAGGTCCCAATCTGCAAGTTGTTCTCCATGTGACACATTCAAAAATAAGAATGAGGAAGACACTATGTTCAAAGCAGCCATATTTATAATAGCCAGAAACTGGAAACAACCCGGATGTCCCTCAACAGAGGAATGGATACAGAAAATGTGGTACATTTACACAATGGAATACTACTCAGCTATGAAAAACAATGACTTCATGAAATTCTTAGGCAAATGGATGGAACATGAAAATATCATCCTGAGCGAGGTAACTAAGTCACAAAAGAATGAACATAGTATGTACTCACTGATAAATGGCTATTAGTCCAAAAGTTCGGAATACCCAAGAGTCACTTCACAGCAACTGTGACTGTTGCGGGGCTGTTGTTGTGACACAGCAACTGGGCTGAGCGTGAGGTCCCAGATGGAGGAGATGGAGAAGGGACTGAAGGAGCTGAGGGAGTTTGCAGCCCCAGGGAGGGAGCAACAGTGTCCACTGGCCTGACCTCCCAATGATCCAGGAGACTGGATCACCAACCAAAGAATACACATGGAGGGACCCATGGTGCTGGCCACATATGCAGCAGAGGAGGGTCTTATTAGCCATCAGGACGAGGAGAGGCCCTTAGACCTGATGGTGTTAGATTCCCCAGTAGAGGAGAATGCCAAGGAGGGAAGATGAGAGTGGGTGGGTGGATGGGTGGGGGAGCACCCTCATAGAGGCAGGGGGAGGAGGGAAGGGACAGGGAGGTTCCAAAGGGGAGATCTGGAAATGGGGAAACATTTGAAATGTAAATAAAGTATCAAAATAAATTAAAAAAATAAATAAAAAGAAAGGAATGAGGAAGGCTTACGATGTTTGAATATTATTGAGCCACCCAAGCACTGATCCAGAGACTCAGCTTGTCTGGTTTTCTTCAGAATAGTTCAGATGTTATCAAACTCACAGTGTCAGTCATAAATAAAATCCAAGTTGCACACCAGCACAGGAGGAAAGTGGTCATTGTGCACACAGCAAGGGTGAAAGACCCTGGTCTGCCACACACACTACATGCCTTCTTTCCCGTGCATTTATCACAGACGGTTGTTTCATGAATTTTTATGATGTTTCCCCCTCTCTTATGTCTCCCACATAAGAGTATTAACCTCATGTGTGATGGTTTTTCCTTATCTTACGACTCCCAGTTGTGAGTATTAGCAACTCCATATTAAATCTTGATGTAGCTTAGTACTTGGGATGTAGTTGGTGCTGGATAAATGTGTCTGCTTAGTAAGTGGAGAGGGTGTAGCACTTGGGACTTGTTGCTGATGTTAATCTGCCATCCTCTCAACAAATTTATCAAGCTCAGAAAATCACCTGTTGCCGCTACCCAACGGTGCGTAGTAGGTATGGAGAATGGGTAAAAGAATAATGCTTTTATATCATGTTTCTATGACTGGATGGGTAGATACTGAAAATTAAGCAATGTCATCCTAGGAGAGCAAAAAAATAAAAGTGTCTTTGGCAGTCTGCATTTTTAACCATCCATGGTCCCACGCCACCGATTTGTTTCATTCCATGTTTATACTTGACTATAATAACGCAACATTGTAAACTATGACTGCTCTTAGAGAAGCAGAGCTGCTTATGTGTCAACTTTGTGTTGTGTTTCCCCACCTGCCTGGGAACTCAGGGTCCTTGTTCCTAGCTGTTTGGCTGATAAAATGGAGAGAATGGGCTGGCATTAAGCTGCCAGCTTGGCATCTGGCAGCTGCTGGACCTCAGAGCATAATTCCCTCCCTAGTGGGTTATCGGAATCAAACACCCTGGGCTAATCAGAATTTCAAAGGATGCAGATATCCAGTTTAATTTAAGAGGATTATTCTGCACCAGGTCTAACTCTGGACTTGGGGGGGGGGGGTAACTGTTTGCTCAGGGGCATCAGACACAGCTGGAGCATTGAACTTTTTCCAAGAAAGAAAAGAAAATGTAATACTGTGAAAAGTGGAAAGTAGCAGGCTGGAAATCTTAGCCCTTGTTCTAAGGTGGGAACCCAGGTGCTGTGGGTTTGATATTCTTCTTGGATGGAAGGGAAGAGATTGGCCTAGGTTGCCTCTAAGATGTCTTCCAGCTGTGAAATTCCCCAGGTCTAATCTCTAAGGCTCCTTCTTGCTCAAAAATTGAGGAACAGAAAGACTCTGATTCCTCCAGGCTGCAGGTTTCAGGAATACTGAGGAGCCCAGCATCTGCTCCTTGTCCTCAGCTTGGTGCAGAAAGAGGTGGCAAGCTATGTTTAGATGAAAGTCTGCATCTTCTGCCCACTGAGTTTAAATTTTCTTCTGGAAAATCTGAGAACAGTGCTTCCCTCCTGCCCAGCTGTGCTGGCTCATTTTATGTCAACATAAACTAGAGTCATTTTGGATGAGGGAGCCTCAACTGAGAGAATGCTCTCACCAGGTCGGCCTAGTGGAGAGAGCCCAGTTCCCCAGTTCAGGGCAGGTGCTCCTGAACAAAGGATGCTAATCAAGCCACTGGAAGCAAGCCAGTGAGCAGCACCCCCCTCCACCCCCACCCCCACCCCAGGCATCTGCATCAGCTCCTGCCTCCAGGTTCCTGCCCTGATCTCCTTCAGTAATGGACTGTGATGTGAAGCTGTAAGCCCAAACCCCTTCTGCCCCATGTTGATTTGTTCATGGGGAATAGAAATCCTGACTAAGATACTAATAGCATCGTGAGGATGAACTTCCTCAGGAAATCTCATGACAGATTTACTCTTCAATCCACAGAGGTAAGTGTAAATACCAGTTTTGCTACTGTCATGAGTCATAATGTAAATATTTTTTGGAGACAGGTTTGCCAAAGGGGATGTGACCCACAGGTTGAGAACCACTGCATAGGCAGTTATCTTTAACTCCCCCTCCCCCCCCTTGCGTGAGCGGGCGCACACGCACACACTCATTTCTGGGTGCTCCTTGTTCATAGCAACCTTTGAGAGCCATTCATAAGGCCGACTATGTGGTAGTATCAAAAAGTATTCTGTGTCAAATTGGGGGCTGGAGAGATGACTCAGTGGTTTGGGGCACATGCTACTCTTGCAGAGGGCTCTGTTTTATTACACAGCACCCACCTGGTGACTCACAACCATCTGGAACACGTGTATTTACTTATATGCAAGCGAAACACTCAGATGCACAAGATTAAAATTAACACACACATTTAAAAACCACATTCACATCTTTCCTTTTTGTTTGGCTTTTGTTTTTGAGACATGGTCTCTAGCTCTGGCTGGCCGGTAACTCACTATGTAGACCAAGGTGACCTTGAACTTACAAAGTTATGCTTGCCTCTCTTTCCCAAGTGCTGGGATCAAAGGTGTATACCACTGTGCAACAAAGGCTATATTAACATGTTGACTTTAAAGATCTTCGAAAAAGAAGACATGCAGGGCAAGTCTTATATTTTCTCATTAAAAGTCAAAATTATCCAAGAATAGGTATGGTTGCATGAGCAGAATATCATTAGGAGGAAATATTTGATTTTATAAAATTTAGTAGTTTATTCTTTATATCATATTTTTAATTGTAGTTGCATTTGATTATTAAAATTAGCATTTTTTGTGTTCAGATGGCTGAAATTATGTGTACTCGAAGTATACGACTTGATGGTGGGTATGCATATGGTGAATAACGTCCCCAGAATTGTCTGATTGCTACATCCTCACACAGTTGCCACCATGAGTGTGTGTGTGTGTGTGTGGACAGTGAATGAACTGTGCTCACAGCACTGTGGTTTTGATCTCCAGAGCTTGCATCCTCCATTACTGAACCTTGTCCTAGTGACTCACATGTTCTGCTTCAGCCTTGCCCGCCCGTAGAAAACGCCATTCCGTGGGATTTCGACAGTGAGTTCAGATCACACAGCATCAGTGTTTCTGCAGCAGGATTATTTCACTTAACACCACGCTCTCAACCTTCCTAACGCTGTGACCCTTTAATACAGCTCCTCGTGTTGTGGTGACCCCAACTATTAAATTTTTTTCATTGCTATTTCTTTATCTTTTTTTTATTGGATAGTTTCTTCATTTACAACTCAAATGGTATCCCCGTCCCTGGTTCCCCCCCTCCCAGAAACCCCCTATCCCGTCACCCCTCCCCCTGCTTCTATGAGGGTGTTCCTTCACCCACCCACCCATTTCCTACACTGGGGTATCTGTCAAACCTTCATAGGACCAAGGACCTCTCCTCCCATTGATGCCTGACAGAGCTCATTGCTATTTCTTAATTTTGCTACTGTTATGAAACTTAATGTAAATATCTGTGTTTTCCAGTGGTCTTAGGCAACCCCTGTGAAAAGGTTACTCAATCCCAGGGGGACCACGACCCACAGGTTGAGAACTACATTAATAACACAATGTCCTCTGGATTCATCTAGGTCTCCAAAGGCAGGCTTCCTTCTCTGTTAGACTGGAAGGTGCTGGGCAGTGGTGGTGCACGCCTTTAATCCCAGCACTTGGGAGGCAGAGGCAGATGGATTTCTGAGTTCGAGGCCAGCCTGGTCTACAGAGTGAGTTCCAGGACAGCCAGGGCTACAGAGAAACGATGTCTCGAAAAACCAAAAAAAAAAAAAAAAGACTGGAAGGCGTCCCTATGTTTCTGTCTAGACAGTCTCAGCTTTTTACTTACATTGTAAATTGAGATGGTTAAGACCTTGCTGCCTGGCACGGCTTTATTGGGGTTTGTTCTTTTATCATCTGGAAATAAAGATCTGCGATATGAAAGTGCCCTTAGGCTGTTGGTTCCTACACTGATTTTTCTTTAAACCGTATAGATTTCTCTTCTCGTTACACTTCACACTAAAAATGACATGTTCTTGAATATGGTGAGATTTTAGCTAGGCTCTCCTGTCCCTTATCATCTTCAGGGAATCAGATGTGCCCCCATTATGTCTGCTTGAATGAAAACTCCCAGGACAGACCCAACCATGGAACTGATTTCATGTGTGACATCCGACAGTTCTCCATTTCTATTTCTCTGATTCAAACAAGCTGCCAAGCCCAATGACAGAAGTCTCAGTACTCAACACAAAAAATAGATGAAGTTTTCACATTGCCATGTGGGTCTGTTCCCTCCCTGTGACAATGAATATGCTCAAGGTAAGTGCTAGACAGGAGGCGGACTGGATCAGTTTATCTGTCATAAGCACAAACTGCTGAGGGTCAGATTTCAGGTCTCAGACATACCACCAAGAGCTATTAATCTTTTGACTCCAGCAGGAAGTGCTGACAGCCAAACACTATGACGCTGCCTGTCTCTCCTGTAAAATGCCAGGTCATACATCAGACAAACATCTCTTCTCCACATGCAAGCCTAAGGCCTCTTGACGGCCCTAAGGCCTTACTGTGCCTGGCTGTGCAGGAAAGGGAGAGGGATACCTTACATGGTTGGAGCATTTAATATCTGCTAAGCTCTACCAGGCACCATTTAGATTATAATGACCAATTTTTACAGTAGTCATAACAGCTGCTGTAAATAATATCGGCATAATAGTCGTTGTCTTAGGGTTTTACTGCTGTGAACAGGCACCATGACCAAGGCAACTCTTGTAAGAACAACATTTAATTGGGGCTGGCTTACAGGTTCCAAGGTTCAATCCATTATCATCAAGGCAGGAAGGAGCATGGCAGCATCCAGGCAGCCATGGTGCAGGAGGAGCTAAGAGTTCTACATTTTCATCTGAAGGCTGCTAGTGGAAGACTCACTTCCAGGCAGCTAATATAAGGGTCTTAAAGCCCATGCCCACAGTGACACACCTACTCCAACAAAGCCACACCTCCTGATGGTGCCACGCCCTAGGCCAGGCATCTTCCAACCATCTCATTGGTTCTATCCATTCTGCTACTCGTTTTAAAGTGTCATAAGTTAAATACCTTTATGGCCAAATAGGCAAACCATGCAAAACGAACAAGATACGATAGTAATGTGGTGGTCTTAATGTTTGTAGCTCTCCAAAATTCCTATGATGAACAGCCTGATTTTAATCGTCTACGGGACAGTTTTTAAAAAGGGTGTAGTCATCTGGAAAAAAATGTCCCGCATTGTTTCATGTATCTGAAGACTTGGTCCCAGTTGCCTTTCAAGAGCAATGGGCTAGTGAAGAAAACCAATGTTGGGTCAGCCTATTAGAAAGAACCCAGTAAGGAAGAGTTGGAGAAACAGCTAGAGCTGAGGTTCAGGGGGGTAGGGAGTTCGTCTAAAGTATGCTAGACTCTGGGTTCTCTCTCTAGTGTTGCATAAAACAGGGGTGATAGAGCACAATGATGATCCCAGCAGCCAGGAGGTGGAAAGGGGTCAAAAGTGCTAGGTCATCCTTCGCTGGCCCTCGCTGGGCTATAAAAGACAAGGGGGGGGGAGGGGGAGAAGGAGGAGGGGAGAAGGAGGGGGAAAGGAGAGGGAAGGAGAGGGAGGAGGAGGAGAAGGAATTGTTCTTGGAAGGAAAAAATGAAATGCTTTCTGCTTCATGAAAGAATCGAAAATTATTACCCAAACTCCAAAGGTAGGATCAATACTTTTGTTTCTATAAAGGGCCAAATACGAAACATTTGAGGCTTGGTAAGCTACATGGTCTGCATAGCAACAATTCAATTCCTAGGTTTGGGGCTTGAAAGTAGCCATTACAATCTGTAAACAAATAAACACAGCTATGTTCTAGTAAAACTATTTACAGGAGCAGGTGGTAGGCTGGATGTGGCCCATGGGTTTATTTTATTAAACCGTGCTCTGGAGCCAGCAGCCCAGAAATAAGGAGGATCTGGCAGCAAAGTGGAACCCACAAAAGGCTCAGTCCCCATTAACTTCCCCATGCCTGCAGAGCACAAAATCAGCTAGAACTGATGTAGCTCACTTAGAGCCTTCCTGGGATACTCTCTCCTTCTCACTCCCCCAGATTCCTGCCCTGCAAAGGTTAGAAACTGGTCAATGAACCAGGATAGACCAAGAGGAAAGGAAGCAACCCTCAGCCTGCCTACAACCTTTTACCTTTTACCACAGCAAGCTTTCAGGCAGAGGAGCCCAAGCTGGTAGGGAGCAGATAGACACTTCAATCCAGACCGCCTGGACTAAGCTCTTGATGGAGATGCTGTTTCTTTTCTAAAATGAACTCAGATAGAAGAAGCATTTAGTCTTCTAAAGAATAAGCAGAAAAGTCATTTTTGAAGGAAAGAAAAATAGTTACATTTTTACTGAAACACATTTGCTTTTTGGAAAACCTGGTTACATATTCAGTCATAAAACCAGGGTTTTGGTTTTTGTTTTCTTTTTTTCCTGTAGGTAATGGAGAAACAGACTATGCTCTCATCCATCCTCATCCCTTTTGGCAAACTCTCCACGTAAGCAGTTTGCTCAGCAGTGTCCATGTCTCTGACTCATCTATTGTATCCAGTTTTTCCAACTGTCCATGATAGGTACCTAATTATACAGGATAACTGGGGCTTGTTTGTCTGTCAGAAAACATTGTGAATAATGTATTCCTCCTTCTTCTAATGAGCACATGCCCAGGGAGATGAATTTAATTCTTCACAGGTAGGGAAGGCTTCCAAAGGTTTTCATCATGGGAGAATGAGGCAGGACAATACTGGCAACCGTGCATTTGACATGCCTAGGACAGAGCCCATGTCTAATTTTGAACAGCACTGGTCAGCTCATTTTAAGCGCTTGGGCCACTGCCTGCTGAAGGTCCATGGGACAGGCGATTTCTCTTACTCCAGGAAATAATGCTGTGGAGTATTTGCAGGCATGAGCCAGAAGAACCAAAATGGGCTTGCTGATTGACCTTCAGTTTTTAGACAGGCACAGCCAGAGGTATGAAATGTTGCCTTTTGTTAAAACGGAAGACAGTTTGGTTGGCTTTAACTCTGTTTTCTGAGCTCTAAGCTCTAAAGCAGCAGCATTACATTCTGTTGCTCACAAGGATGTCCCAGTGCAGCAGTGACCATACAAGGTTATCCCATCTCCGCCCTCCAGCGTGTGTCACTCCCCTCGTTTCCAGCTTGCATAAGAAGTAAATTCTACTTGATCCAGGTTTGAACTGAGCCCTTGCAACTTTACTCTTGAGCACGTGGAACTTTCTTCTCTGCCCAATGGTTGCTTCCAAGAGGATGAACATGGACGGTGACTACCACAAGTCTACACTTCCCAGGACTTCACTCATATCATACCACATTTACTTGAGCAATCTAAACATCCCATCATAACCATTCCAAAACAATGGTGGAGAAACAAATCAAGAAGACTATTGCTGGGTATAGAATCCCTAGCCGACATCTAAATCAACTAAGTGTTTACTTTTGAGAATTTCACATCTAAGTAATGTCACCTAAAGCTAGTGGGAAAGCCCATGAGAACCAGTACTCCCCCCTTCCATAACTTGTGGATATTCAGAATAGAAGGCCCTCCCTAGTGTAGTGGAGACCCCGAAACCCAGCACTCAGTCCTAAGGAGACAGAGGGATAAGGAGCCCAAGGCTGGTTTTCATTATTTCTCAAAACAAAATAAGACTCTCTTGATCATGTTTGGCTTTTCTTTTTAAAAGGATACGTTATACAAAAGATTATTAAAGTTTTATTTTCAGCTTTGGATTGAAAGAACTATCTTCAATTTTCTTTACATGTGTTGGGGTGGTTAACCCGCATGCGTGTCTGTGCACCGCTTGCTGCCTGGTACTCACAGAGGCCACAAGAGGGCATTGACTTCCCTAGAACCAGAGTTACAGCCGGGTGTGAGTACTTAAAATTTAACCCATTCCTCTGGAAGAGCCACCGTTGCTCTTAACTGCTGAGCCATCTCTTGATCCCCTGTAAGTACTATTCTTAGAAGATTACAAACTAGTTAAATGTTCACCCCAGTGCAACATTCAATCAACGTTTCTTCTCTGGTTTTGATTTAGCAAGAATTGTGGGGAGCCCACCACTTCGAAATAACAATCTGGACTAGGGCTCCCCAGAAAGAGAGACCCTCCCTGCTCTCAGTTCCTATCTGCTGCATCCAGGCCAACATTCTCAGAGGGTGAAAAAGGTGTCTGAGAGACTGGAAAATTACTCCAAAGCAAATTCACAAGTGGTCCAAGAATAGCCTTCCTGGCAAGGTGAATTGGGGTCGACAGGGATGAAGAGAAAATGTCATGCAAAAGTCTAGAGAGCACATTTCAGACAGAGGGAAGTGTTTGTGCAAAGGGCCTGGGGTTAAAAACAGAGCTGGGGAATATGAAGAAGTTTAATCTATCTGGAGCCTTTAAAGTGAGAATGGCAAACCAGTGAGAGATAGGATGTGCGTCTTGAACATTTACCAAGAAAGAATGAGGGCTTCCTGGGGTAGGAGGGGTGGCTCAGTGGTTAAGAGCACTGGCTGTTCTTCCAGAGGACCTGGGTTCAATTCCCAGCACCCACATGGAAGCTTACAACTGTCTGTAACTATAGAATCCAACACCCTCACACAGACATGCATGCAGGCAAAACACCAATATACATAAGACAAAATAAAAAATAGATTAAAAAAGAATGAAGATGTTGGATTTTATTATGGTTCTTACAGTAAGACCCAATGGAGCTTTATGTTAATTGGTATTCTGTCACTATAACAAAATACTGACACAATCACTTTACAAATAAGAAAGGTTCTTTTCCGTTTAGTTTGGAAGGACTCAAAGTGTGGTAAGTGGGGCACTTGTTGGGGACCTGTACTGTGACAGTACATCACAGTGGGCATGCACAGCAGAGGAAATGGCTCATCTCAAAGGCTGGATGCCAAAGACATAGACAGAGTGGTAGAGTTTGGGATGCCCTGATTTTCCCTGCAAGGACATACCTTCAATGACCTAACTTCTTCCCTATCCCCAAAATGGTTCCATTTTCCAAAAGAATGCAAGAGACTGGGGACCAAGCTTTAAGTGCATTTGGAGACATTTCAGATCCGAATTCAAATAGGAACTAGCTCAGGAGAATGGTACAACCACAGCCTGGCCTATACTTCAGCCATGGAGACCCGGCTGCTCAGGGGTGAGAGGGTAAAACTCGGAGAAGAGAAAGCCGTACAGAGTTGTCTCTGCCTTCCAGGTAAGAGCTGCTGACGTCTTAGATGAAGACGGAGATGTGCGTAGAGGAACAGGGAAGGATTCTGGGGACCCTGGGAAGTAGGAAGCAGAAAAGAAGAGTAAACTCCTCAGAAGGCAGGATTGCGCACGCTCACTAAGGGGCTGTGGTAGGAGTAGCGGAAGTGGAAGAAAGGAGGCTGGAAGTGGAAGAAAGGAGGCCGGAAGTGGAAGAAAGGAGGCCGGAAGTGGAAGAAAGGAGGCCGGTGCTTCCATTCTTATCCCGAGCACCCGGATGGCACGGGTCACTTACTGGATTATGTTGTACTAAACGCGGCTGGAGTAGAAAGTGGACAAAGAGTAGAAGAAATGGCTTCAAGTTTGTTAGGTTTGAAATATTGTCTGGACATTCAAATGGAGATATCAGGTAGTCAGACCAAATTCTATGCTGGAAAAAAAGTTTTGGGTTACAAATGTACAAACGGTATTTTAGACTACGAGGACGCCTTTAATCCCAGCACTTGGGAGGCAGAGGCAGGCGGATTTACAAGTTCGAGGCCAGCCTGGTCTACAGAGTGAGTTCCAGGACAGCCAGGGCTACACAGAGAAACCCTGTCTGGAATACATAAATAAATAAATAAATAAATAAATAAATAAATAAATAAATAAATAAATAAATAAGAAAGAAAGAAAGAAAGAAAGAAAGAAAGAAAGAAGAGGCGCCCTCACCTTTCGATGGAAGGATGCCCAGGATGCCCAGGAGGTAAGGGAAGGTGTGTACTGTTATCATCACTAGCACTAGTGTTGGTGGCAAGCAGTTCCAGAGCAAAGCTTGGTAGAGAAAGGGGAGTCAGAAGCTATATAAGATGGGGTGACAACACTAACCATCACTTAAGGTATTTCTCTGAAGCAGGAAACAGAGGAATCAGGGAAGAACTGGAGGGTAATTACTTCCCCTTAAGTGCTTATCAACCAAATACTAAAGACCACCAGAGAATCAAAAAATTAAGTCTACATAATTGCATGCTTCTGAAGAGTTCACAAAATAGGCAGGGCTTCAGGAAACTAGTAACGGCCAGTGAGCTTGCTATCTATTGATACTACACAGAGAGCTGTCCCAACTCTCGAAAGGATTGATTAGTGTTTAGAAATCGTTTTGAGAGGTCCTGCTAATCAAAGCCAGGCCCGGAAACTCTGGTTGGGCATGTTCTGGTATTAACGGTTTGAGCCCTCCTCCAGATCAGGAACTCCCTGTGGCTGCCTAAGCTATGCATCCATGTGGCTGACCCAGGCCTCAAAACCAGGAAAAGACCATCCCTCATTGAAGAGAATGAAGCTGGTAAATAAAGAACAGACACCTTTTTTAAAGTTTTAACAAAACCACCAAGCCTGAACCCCAGTGTCCCGGATGTCACCTGTCCTAGACTCCTCTGTGACAGAAGTTAAAAGGTTCCTGTGATGCTTAAGGTTCGTTCACAGCAGGACTGGATTGGGCGTCACAGAGGAGACATGCTTTGGGGTATGTATGTGTCACAAGGTATTTACAAAAAGGTGTAACTGACCCTGAACATAAGTGCCACCATGCCTTGAACTGGACTCCTTGATTTAATGAAAGGGAAGGGGGGAGAATTCACACTGAACACCAGCAATCCTCTCTTTCTCCTTCACAGTCATAAATGCAAGCTAAGCGGCTGCCTCCCACCTCTGCCACACGCCTCCCTGACTGTCATGGACTAGAGTCTTTCAAACTGTGAGCCAAAATAAACCTTTCCTCATCTACGCTGCTTTTGTCAGTTCTTTTGTTATAGCCACAACAAAATTAACTAATATAGACTTGCATAATATTTAATGCAGTCAGAATAGGACTCTTGACATTCATAACTCAGAGTTATCACGTGTAACTTGGTGAGTTTTGGTCTGTTGCTATATATTGTAATGCTAAATTCTGTATCCCAAGGTCTAGTTGCCTCAAGACGAGTCAATCCTCACATACCAGCTTTTGCTGTGCAAACCTTGCTTCTTGATTTAAAACTGTTATTGGAGAGAAGAGAAGTAGGTGGGTTTTCAGTTACCTGTAGGGGAGGAGAAAAGGAAGGACAGGAGAGGAGGAGGAGGAAGCTGCCATGAGAGGAGATGGACCATAAGCATGTGGCCAGGGGAAACAGGAAGTATTTGGCATACAAAGCTGGGGAGGTAGCCAGGCCAACAGTTAGAAAAGTAGATTAAGGGTTAACCCCTAGTAATTGTCAATGCCAAATAAAATAACCACAGCCTGAGTCTCATTCATTTGTAAGCTGGACAGGGATACGTTCAAATTGGTTCAACGACAGTAACTAGCACATCCAAGTTCAGAATTTTATACCTATGATAAACAGAGGCCCACTCATGGTTTAATCAAAGAAGAATTTTTGAAGATTGGTTCTCACAAACTGATGGGAAGAGATAATAACACACTGGACTGAGTCCAGACAGTTCATCATTTGCTTTCTGTGGAGGGTTCCATTTCCCCGTCCCCTGCCAATCTTCAGTTGGTACACCCAGGATGGTCATGGCAGTCACTTAACACTGGCTCCTATTCTGATGATCAGTGTCCATATCTGATCCTTAACACTCACAGCTACGCTACATTATGTTTTCAACCAAATAGAATTGCTTAAAAATAACTTATTGTTCTGTTTCCCCAGTGCCTGTGGTGTGTGACCTCAATTTTTTCTGCCTTGGATTTCAAGATGCAACAGAGTAAGTTTACCAGTGACCTGGGTGAACTTAGTCCTCAGGAGGAGGGCTGACTTGACTCGCTCTGCTCCTTTAACTCAGACATGATGGAATAATCAGAGCAGAATGCAGAGGGCAATAACATCCCTATGACTACAAACTCAGACGGGAAACTGACCTCTGGCCTCAAATGCTACAAGCAGGGAGCTGGAGACGGTACCAAGGAGTTGCCATAGGGAACTAGAGAAATAATGAACTGTGAGGGCCGGGCTCAGGAAGTCCAATGTGTCAGTGAGAGGAATACAGGAAGCTGGGGTCTGCACAATGCACAGTATATGGCTTCTCTCTGTCTCCAAAGACTTCCCCTTACTCGCTCTGATCTCTGACCCAAAATACTACCCACAAACTCACTCTTCTTGTCTAAGAAAGAATCGAGCAGGTGAACAGTGACTAAAGCTAATTTGTTAATAACAATGATCCAAAACAAACAACATTCATGGTCAAACATGCCTAGCCTCCTTTGACTGGAAAAATAGAAGACAATGCCATACAGTATCCTGTGATTCCATTAATCCAGAGTAACAATGGCATTCCACTCTTCTGTCAGAAGAATCTGACACTGACAGATTTGGCTAGGGACATTGTTGTCATACACAAGGTCAGAGGTTTCTCCATTAGAAAGACGTAGAAATGTCCCTATGCCTTGCTGCTGCATCTGCCACCAAACTAAATATCCCACAGTATGAGGCAACTTGAATAATGAATGGCCGACAGAGTGAGACAGGAAGGGAGAAACCACTGGTATTAGAAAGAACCAAGTAGGAGAAGGTATCATAAATTTCCAGATATCTTAAATGAAAAAACTGGAAATATGAATATGATCACCTGCATGTGCTGGTACAAAAGGATTGTTACTAAGAAAATATGTAAGAGACCATTGTCTAGAGTCGTGTGTCTGGAGGATGAGCCAGAGAAGGGGCTTAATCTTTCTTTACTGTTCACTCAAATCTATTGCATTTCTTTTGCTATTGAAATCAGGGATGAAAAGGTCATCCCTCTTTTGTTTGAGTCAGTGTCTCTCACTGGCTTGAGCTTCACTAATGTGATGGTTTGTATATGCCTGGCCCAGGGAATGGCACTATTAGGAGGTGTGGTCTTGCTGGAGTAGGTGTGTCATGGTGGGTGTGAGATTTAAGACCCTCATCCTAGCTGCCTGAAAGTGAGTCTTCCACTAGCAGCCTTCAGATGAAGATGTAGAACTCTCAGCTCCTCCTGCACCATGCCTGCCTGGATGCTGCCATGTTCCCGCCTTGATGATAATGGACTGAACCTCTGAACCTGTAAGCCAGCCCCAATTAAATGTTGTCTTTTATAAGACTTGCCTTGGTCATGGTGTTTGTTCACAGCAGTTAAATCCTAACTAAGACAACTAAGTAAGCTATATTGTCTGACCAGAAAACCCCAGGGATCTGCCTGCCTCTGCCTCCCTTCTTACCACCACAGGATTTACAAGCTTGCGCTACCATGCCTGACTCTTTGCTTATATCCTGGAGCTACTGACTCAGGTCCTCATGTTTATAGGGTAAGGGCTTTACTGATAGAGCCATGTTTCAAAGTCCTCATAACTTTATCTTTTATATTAACTATGTATGATGGGTGTGTGCTCTGCTCCGTGATATAGCTAGAATCCATTGAAAACTGGTCTTTATTCCTGCCAACAATAACCGGCAAAAAAAAGAAGCTTCCTGGTGATGGATGTGTCCTGCTTGTCCAAAGACCACTCCTGAAATCATAATGCCTCAGATCGTGTTTCCGTATGACCTCACCCTGCTCTACTGTAAGTCAACCATTTCTCTTAAGCTACACACTAGTCCAAGTTTTTTCAAATTCTTTGATTTTTCCACTATTTCCCTTCAAAATCTGTTCCAACTTATTATTCACTGGCCTTAAAGTCATGCAAGGAATTCACTACAGGACCCTGGTGGTATGTTCTTGGAAATGGTTTACGTTCCTGCCTCCATTACTGTCTCCTCTTAGTCACACTGCTTAACTGTACTTCTTTATTTTCTGGAGTAGAAAGAACACATCTAGTAATCAAGCTGATTAGTGCCTCTGAGCCTTTCCACTAAAGCCTTGTGCTCACTGCATGGAAAATAGTAACAGTGAACGTGCCAGAGAGAAAATGGCTTGGAATGGGACATAGGTCATCTCACAAGTATGCCCACCTCTATCTCCAAAAATATTTACATTACAGTTCATAACAGCAAAATCACAGCTATGAAGTAGCAGCAAAAATAATTTTGTGGATTCTGCCTGGACTTCCTCCACACTTAGGGTCTTCAGGCAACCCAAAGGCTCCAACACTCAAAGTCTCTCCTGGGCCCTGATTCTGCACAATAAGGTAACTTCTTTGATCTAAACCTTTATTCCTGGATGTTGCATTAGCCACACACCCCGCCCTTCTTTTTAACTTCTCTAGAGAACTCACCAAGACAATCCAACATATCCTCTGGACAAAGCCTAGGTTTGACCTAGACTAAAAACCAAGAAGATTGAAGGGCAGCGGGGAGCTTCCTGGTCCCTGATGATAAAAATTGAGTAACGGTTCAGAGAAATGTTCTAACTCATTCTAAGAGAAAATGGTTTTTGTCCAGGTACATATAGCTGAATTTAGATGAAGTGTGTGTGTGTGTGTGTGTGTGTGTGTGTGTGTGTGTGTACGCATGCATGTGTGTGTGTGTGTGTGTGTGTGTGTGTGTGTGTGTGTATGTTTACATGACAGAATGACAGAAGCCATCTAGCAAGTGAGTTTCCTGGAGATGGCACTGTTTTTGCATGGCTGAGATAGGTGTACTATGGAGAGGCACAGCCCCAGAGTTCATCCCAGGATTCCTTCTTTCCTGCAACCATTACATAGCCCTAATGGTTCCTGGTTATCAGCCCACCCTACTGGGCAAATTTCCTACAGATCAACATAAAAATGAACTTTTATGAATTAATGCTGTTTAGATGAATTCATGACTTTATAGTATTCCTGATTTGATTCAAATAATTTTAGGAAGGAAATTTAAGGAGATTGTTTTAGGGTTTTTTTTTTCCCAGAAAGATGTAATAAAGTTAGAATCAAGAATAGAACGTGCCCCCTCCTCATAGAATAGTAAGCAAAGGCTGCACAATAAAGAATACAATGAGCTTTCATAAATTGTACTGAGAAGAGAAATAGGCTTGGAACAAATTTGTGATCAGGAAAAGCATTCCTTCTAGGTCAGGTCCAAGGATGAGACCACAGGTGAGCACTAGGATAAAGCAGGGTCATGTGAAACTGTTGCCTTGAACTTATAAAGAGCTTATAAAATGAAACATTACTTTGAACATAATAACAACATCCTTCTGTAACTCCTCTTTGTGTAACATTTTATCTGTGAGGTCATTTTATAAAGAACCTTTGTCTAAGAAGGCAGAGAGAAAAAAATGGAGTGTGGCTGCTGGGGCTCTGCTCCATCCACCAAATGTGTATATACACATATATATGTCTGTCTGTCAATATGTATATATGATATGTTTATATGTATGTATATATATACATATATATATATACATATATATATGGGCATACATACATATGTAGGTATATGTGTGTGTATATAAGTATGCATGTGCACGTGTGAAATTGATGAAACAGGTGGTCAGGCCCTGCCAGTGTGTGTGTGTGCACATGCACATACGCATCTCTCTGTCTGACTGACTTTCTTTCTTTCCTTCTGTCTGTCTTTTTTTTCTTTCTTTCCCTTTCTCTGCCACAGAATATCAAGAGAGAGTTATATTACCAGAAGGCATCTGTTTCTGGCCCCCAGAACAATGAGAGTTAAAAGGCCAGAGGTCATCGGCCTTTGCCCTTTGTCTAACGCTATGTCCCGCCTCAGTACCTGACCCTGTTGAGGCTAGCCCCCCAGCACATATGTATGACATAGCTCTTTTATTTTTATTTTCTCGGGGAGCATGCCAGGAAAGTGCTCTAGCCTGACCTTCCATGATGAAGCTCTGGTATGGTTCAGAATTGAACATATAAAGAGTCTGAAAGACTTGTTAGGAACTAGGAAAGAATATAATTCATTGTAAGAGGCAAGGTGTGCTTTGCTCGCTCCAGTTAGTGTGAGGAAGCTTTTACATTGGTTTTCAGGAAAAACATTCTCATTCTCAGGGCAAAACATAAAACAAATGGATGGGTCTTGTTGTGGGCATCTGTGGAAAACTGTAAAACGGTATTGGGGAGCCTGGGCAGAGCCAAGAGGTCTGATAAGTCACTGCCCCACAAATCTGCTTGATAATCAATCCGTACAGAATCCTGTGAATATATAGCCCAGACTTAATGAATCAGATTCACAGAACTAGCCAGCAAATCTATTTTTAGAAGCACTAAATCTATACTGGGTGACTGGTCAGATGTAGGGGGCCCGTGGGAGCACTTCCAGAAGTAGACTGGAGCCTTTCACTCTCTAAGGTGGGTCAAATATTACTGGTTTCTGTCATGGAATATTGAACCTTTAAATAATAAATCTTGAAGTTTTGTAAGATTTATTGTTATTTTTAATTATGCTTACGGGTGTGTGTGTGTGTGCCTTTAAGTGTGTGTATGTGACTGTGAGTATGTGTATGTGCCTGTGAGTTTGTGTGTGTGTGCCTGTGTGTATGCCTATAATTGTGTGTATGAGGGTGAGTTTGTGTGTATGCCTATGAGTGTGTGTATATGAGTTTGTGTGTGTATCTCTGAGTGTGTGAGTTTGTGTGTGTGTATGTGTGTTTGTGTGTATGCCTCTGAGTGTGTGTGTGCGTGTGAGTTTGTGTGTGTGCGCCTCTGAGTTTGTGTGTGTGCCTGTGTGTGTGTCTCTGAGTGTGTGTGTATGTGAGTTTGTGTGTGTGCCTGTGTGTATGCCTATGAGTGTGTGTGAGTTTGTGTGTGTGACTCTGAGTGTGTGTGTTTGTGTGTGTGACTCTGAGTGTGTGTGAGTTTATGTGTGTACCTGTGAGTTTGTGTGTGTGCCTGTGTGTATGCCTATGAGTGTGTGTGAGTTTGTGTGTGTGGCTCTGAGTGTGTATGAGTTTGTGTGTGTGTGTGCCTGTGTGTATGCCTATGAGTGTGTGTTTGTGTGTGTGCCTGTGAGTATAGGCTCCCCATGGAGACCTTTTCTGGAACTAGAGCAGTGACAGACAGATGGTGGTAAGACACAAGCCACTTCATATGAACAATGGGAACCAAACTTTGGGCCTCTGGAAGAGCAGCAAATACTCTTCATCTCAAGCACTTGTGAACCTGGAAGCTGCTGACTGTCATCTTCCACTGGACTAAGAGCAAGGGCGGGGCTGCCATGTTTTCCCAGATTTAGCGAAGTAGACCAAATGACCAAAGGGAGCAATCCTAAGGTCCCCAACAGAACTCAAGTAGTAATTTAAACAAAAATCTCTGAGTAGTACTGCTTACTGGCTTGCACACTGTTCCTGCTCAGCTCAGCTCTCTTTCACAGCCCAGATCTCCTTGCCTATGTATGTATGGTGACACCAACAGTGGACTGGATCCTCCTCCAACAACCGTCAATCAAAACTTAGCATGGCCAGAGGTCTACGAGTTCTAGACCATCTTTCCATTGAGGTTTCCTCTTCCCAGGTGACTCCAGGTCATTTCAAGTTAACAACAACAACAAAAAACAACCAGTGAGCATGCATAATAGCTTTTAAAATGAACATCTAGCCCCACCCCCATGATTATCTAACTGATTCTAAACATTGTCTCTTCCTCACATTCTCTCCAAAAGTAAATCCTTGAATTTCTTCACAATAGTTTGCAGTAGCAAGTGTGAGATAAAACCTTGTATAACTTCTTGATTCTACATAAGCACCAATCTTTCTTCACCACTGAAATTCAGCCAATTGGTCATGGCTGCTCCACCCCAGGTAGTTGTTGCTTTGCTGGAAACCATGTAAGTCAATTTTGAAAATGTACAGGAACACCTATTGAGGTTTGGTCTGTTGCTATGTATTGGAATGATAAATTCTGTGCCCGAAGGTAAGGTCTAGGCCTAGGAGTGAATTCTCCTGTTTACCAGCTTTTGTTGTGTAAACTTTTCTTCCTTAATTTAAAACTATTGGTTAGGGCTGGAGAGATGGCTCAGCAGTTAAGAACTCTGACTGCTCTTCCATAGGTCCTGAGTTCAATTCCCAGCAACCACATCTCACAACCATCTGTAACAGGGATCCAATGCCCTCTTCTGGTGTGTCTGAAGACAGCGACAGTGTACTCACATACATTAAATTAATAAATAAAGCTTAAAATAAAAAACCTATTGGTTAAATAAAATCTCCTACAGCCAATTACTGAGGGATTAGTAGGTGGGTTTGAGTGACCTGGTTAGGGTGGAGAAGTGAGGAGAAGACAGGAGAAACCACGAAGGAGAGAAGGCACCATGAGAGGAAATGGACAATGAGCATGTGGCCAGAGGAAACAGCAACTGCTTGGGGTCCACTCTTGGGAACGTAGCCAGGCCAGCACTTAGGAAAGCAGACTAGGGGTTGAGAGGGGTCAGATAGGCTAATTCCATGACAGGCTTCGAATTGGCAATTCAGGCCTAAATCTCTGCTTTCAAGGACTGGGCAAGTCTAGGAAAGTCCAGGCAAGACCAGGCCTCAGAAGCTGGCCCCCGCCACCTGACCTGAGGCAAGAATAATGGGTTAGCAGCAGTTTCCAGACTTCCTCAACTACTTCCTCAGCAAGTTTCCATCCCCCATGTCCCAGAAATGGAATTATAAGACTCTGGGGAGTCTTAACTTACCAAAGACCCTCCGAATGGACACACGGAGTCAGGGATTGATGCAAAATACAAGAAAAGTTGATTGATTCATCAGCATGCAGAGGTCACTCTACATACCAAGACGGGAGGGCGACCTCGTGGAGCCAGTTCAGGGACCTTATATTGGATTTTAGAGCAGCCGCCATTAGGTACAATGTGATTGGCAGAACAGTGTGACTTTTAAACTGATTGGTCTTTAGGGAATGAGGTAGCAGGGGCTTAATCAGCCCCTCCCTTCCAGCCTATGTGCTTTCTAACCTGTTTCTTCCATGTGCTCTGAGAGGGGAGGGGACCCTGGTAGAATATCTCAAAGTTCCCGAGCTGACGTCTCAGAATGTCCCTAGAGATGGAATAAGATAAAGGTCACCTCCCCCAGAATTCCCTAAGGTGCTTTAAATCAGGCCTGCAAGCTCACTTGGTTGTCTCTCTATCTTGGTAATGAGGAGACCCCAGCATGCTGGACTTCTGTAGAATAAAACACTCTTTGTGTTTACATACCATTTGAGTCTGGGGTATCATTCTTTGGTGAATCATGGACCCTTACAGGGTTACTCTCCAGTAATTGTCAAAGCCAATCTGAGTCTCATTTATTTGTCAGCTAGTTGGGGGTGGGCTTCAATTGGCTGTACTACAAACACCTGACGTCCCTTGGGAGCTGTTCCAAATCTCACTACTGGGTTTATCAGAGCTGAGAGAAGTCAGGGCGTAATTCAAGCAGGCAAGGAACCTGGAGGCAGGAACTGAAGCAGAGGCCATGGAGGGGTGCTGCTGATTGGCTGGCTCAGCCCATTTTCTTATAACACCGGGGACCACCAACCCAGGGGAGGCACCGTCCACAGTGAGCCACCACCCACAGTGAGCCGGGTCCGCCCATATCAACCATCAATCAAGTAATCAAGCATCAGGGGTTTGTCAACAGGCCAACATGGTAGGGACAGTTTCTCATCTGAGGTTCCCTCTTCACTGTAGCTTGTGTCAAGTTGACATAAAACTAGCTACCACAGATGCGTTGTGTGGTATATGAATTATGCCTTAAAAGCTGTTTTTAGAATGACGGCTGACCTCAGTCTCAACCCCTCCCCTAGTGACCCCAACTAAAGAAGCTCCTGGGGATGGCACCTTTGGTGGCGTCCTCCTATGCTCCCACTGCCCATCAGGGACACTTTGGTTATACACTTGGGCTTTTCGTTTTAATTATTTGTTCTTCACCCCCACCCCACCCCCCAGTTAGTTTAGGACTTCTTTGAGACAAGCACCTTCTTTCATCCTTGTGTCTTCACACAAACGTTCTTCAGCCTGCTACAGAATCCTAGCTGAGATTGCAGATGTCTGAGTCTGGTGACTTCCAGACTGTTTCGACATAGGAAACTCGAGGTAACATGTTATAGCACGTTGGGTGTTTCCCATTTACAGAACTCTAAAAAGCTTGTTCAAAAGTCTTCTAAGAAATTTTATACATCTAGCAGAGCATCATCAATGCCAGGCTGTCCGTTAAGTCCGTTAAGGTGGCGAATCAAAATTTTCTTCCTTTCCGAGGTCTTGAGCATACGCTTTGTAAACCAGAATCCCATGCCCTTGGAGCCCCACACTCACCCGGCTTCATTCTGGTTCTGTGCTGTGGGAGGTCTGTACGCCTCATGAGGGCGGCTGGGCCATATGGAAGAACAGCTGTGTGAGATTATACTAACAACATCCAGATGACTGGAGAGTTAACACGGATGGCTGCTTGTCTCTACAGAGATTTACTCTCTGACCAGAAGAGACAGGCCGCTGTGTGACAGGAATGGGAATGGATTCACAGTGTGAGGCTGACCTTTTCCCTGTTGAGAAAGATTGCAGTAGCAGGTGTCGTGGAGATGTATCGTTCCGTTTAACTGCAGTGATAGCTCCTGACTCCTGGTGGCACAGATACTCTTGACCCTCACATTTCCCCTCTATCTAGAAGCTGTCTTCTTAGAGTAACATATTAATGGCTGTAAAGAGCATGGTTCGTCGGTACAGAGCGAAGCCACTGGGTCTGCAAGCTGATGAGAACACGGGCTGCCTTGTATCCCAGAGAAATAAATTCAAATGGATTTTGGACCTGAGGATCCCAGCAGCGTGGAAGGCTAATGGCTGGAGCAGTGATAAGAGGGCAGAGGGATATGGGCTCCCTTCCCTCACCTCACTGTGACTCTCGCTGTTCATATCTAGGTCCTGACACCACAATCTTCGATATCAGAGAAGCAGCTCTCAAACTGGCTTCGGTTGACCTGCGCCAATCTCGGGGAATCTTTACGCACACATTTTTTAAAAAGATTTTTTATTTATCTTATTTATATGAATACACTGTAGCCTTCTTCAGACACACCAGAAGAGGGCATCGGATCCCATGACAGATGGTTGTGAGCCACCATGTGGTTGCTGGAATTGAACTCAGGACCTCTGGAAGAGCAGTTGGTGCTCTTAACCGCTGAGCCGTCTCTCCAGCCCTACACACACATTTATTAAGGGAACAGCTGTTCTCTGTGTTCTGGGTATATTGTAATTCTTCTTTTGATATGTCTTCATTTCTCTATCTCCCCCTCCCCCATTCTCACCATTTTTATAAACACTGAGGTTCTTTTTCATAAAAAAAAAAAAAAAAAACCTAATCCAGAAATTGAATCAGAGAAATTTAAGAAGTTTTAAGTAGATTAAGACGTGTGTGTTGTCAGGATTCCAACATTCAGGAATCAGAGGTAGGAGCCAGATTGCAAGTTCAAGGTTAGACTACATAGTGAGAACTTGTCTAAAAACAGCCAACCAACAACAAAATCAATCTAAGAAAACAATGTGTTTGATAACTGTGACCATGACAATCTTAAGTTTCCAACAAAATTAGGTGATGAAGTTAATTCGAGACAGGGGCATTATAACTATTTTTTATGTATCGAACTCGATGGGAGTTGCTTTGAGCATTACCTATTTGGTTTCCTTGTCAGTGATGAACACCGTACTCATTAATTAGCCAAGAGAATGATGGTTTTATTATTAAAGTGCTTTCCTTGGGTGCCTACGACCTAGACGCATCATTTACATGCATACAATCATAAAGGAATAGGTCAAAAATGTATTTTTTAAATTACTTTCACTACATCTGCAGTGCACACAAGTAATCACAGTCAGTCCTGGCTCAAACTTCAAGACACGGGTGGGCAGGAATCATCGTGTTCCTCTGAAGGCGTTTCTTTCTCTCCACACTCATCCTCTTCTCCCGTCCCCACCCCTATGCTGAAGTTTCTTTCTATAGCTTCTAAGTAAAGTTAGAAGATTGTATAGAAACCAAGATATCATCTTGGATGGAATTTTGCCAGCCTTTTCTGTTCTAAGCAGAAAACCTCCCCTCATTCCCTACAAAGGAGGAGGAGCAGGAGGAAGAGGGAGACAATTCACAATAAAACAAGAGTAGACTTTCTCACCTATGGGGAAGCATTCAAGACCCACTTATTTGGTAGCTTCCTCCTCCTCTTGTTCTTGCATGACCTCATCCCAGGAGCTTCTGGACCATTAAGCAGGACATGCTATCTTTGATAGTGGACATGTGGATGGATTAGTGGGACTTTTTAGTTCATACTCTGGGGCATGTTTTTATTTCATGTTGGAAAAGGAATCTGTGCGACCATGTTAGTAGTTTAGCATGTATGCAGTGCTCATTCAGTGTGAGCCATCCGGCCTGGTAATGCCTAAGGAGTACGGTGTTGACATGGGTGGACACTAACCAGGTGCAGCATTCAGGAAGAGCTTGGGCACAGACGGCCACACAATGCAGCAAGAGTGCAAAGGCTGGTGGGAGAGGTACAGGCATTGAAAGTCTCAGAAATGTGTCTGGCCACCTGACCAGAGGACAAGACCTCAGTCTCTTCATGATTCGATCGCTGCTGCCTCTGTCCCTCTCTATAGAGTCTTCTGGCAGGAGACGGTAGGAAGACATTTTGCTTGGAAGGTGTCAACTCCCTGCCTTCCAGATCAATGTCTCTGTGAATAACATAGCACTAAACACTCTGTTCCTATCTCTGCTCTTTGGCGTTTGTGGTGCGGGTCAGCTGACAGCATGCAGCATACTGGTTACAATGTATTAAGAGCAGCTCAAAAACCACCATATGTACTGGCCGGTTTGGGGTCAACTTGGCACAAGCAAGAGTCATCAGAAAGAAAGGAGCCCTAACTGAGAAAACGCTTCCATAAGATTCGGCTCTAAGGTATTTTCTCAATTAGTGATTTATAGGGGAGGGCTCAGCTCATGGTCGGTGGGGCCATCCCTGGGCTGGTGGACCTGAGTTTTATAAGAAAGCAGGCTGAGCAAGCCAGGGGAAGCAAGCCAGTAAGCAGCACCCCTCCATGGCCTCTGCATGAGCTCCTGCTCCAGCTTCCTGCTCTACTCGATTTCCTGTCTTGTCTTCTTTTGGTGATGAACAGTGCTATGGAAGTGTAAGCTGAATAAACCTTTTCCTCCCCAACTTGCTTCTTGGCCACGGAGTTTTAGCACAGCAATAGAACCTACCTAAGAAACCGTAGAACCTGTGTCTGCTTCCAGCCAAGGCCTGAGTCTCTTCTGTAGCAGAATACTGGAAAGAAACTAGGGCTGAGAAAGATAGATTCAGCTCTTCCTTTTACTGCCTAAGATAGAGGTCAGTCTGTATCACATAACTTGATAGAGTGCTCACAAACCTGTCTTCCTTCCTGGAGTTCTTTATGTTAAAAAATCATGGCATTCTGTAAAGTCTGCAACCAAGTGCCATATTGGAGCTGTCAAAACGACAGAAACAAGTAGTGATGATTGCAAGGTGTTTCAAAGTTTAAAAATATAATTCAGAAATACGAATTTCTTCTTACTAAACAAGGACGTGGACCAGAGAGTCTTCCTGCCTCCCAGTCACCACTCTGTAACGGCTGCTGAGTTCAGGACACCGTTCAGGCAGAGGCACTGAGAAAACAGGGCAGCAATGACACAAAGAAGAAGCAGGACCCACACTGAAACACGGAGTCAAGAGCCTGCGGAGGATGCACAGAGGTGGGAACTCCTAGCTTGTCTTCTACAATGAGCTTTGTTTTCTCTGAATTTGTGTCGATCCTGCACTTAAAGTGGCTATTCCTGGTGTGATCCTTTCGCCCTAGGAGAGAAAAAAAGAGAGAGATGCTATTTCTAGGGTAGTAAAAAGGGATCCAGGCTAATTAAACACAGTAAAGGCTACTGATGGATTAGCCCTTCGTCCCATTAGTCCACGAATGTAAACCGAAGTCATAAACACCAAGTGGGTTCTTTGCCATTTGTTTTAATGCTTTTAAAATGCGCAGACGAGAAAAATTTATGGTGTGTTTCTACAGCATTCTAGTCATGGAGGTTCTATTCATCAACAACTAATTTATTTCCATAATGGAGTGCCAGGTTACTCAGGGCACCTTCCACAATAAATGTAAGAAATTAATGTGGGAGTCTCTAATTATTGAGAAATGTGAGCAAAATTGTAAGCGGTTACCGAAAATCTTTATGTGTTCATTCTGCACAAAGCAATATAAGGTGGGAAAAATATCTTGAGTGCGTTCAGAAAATAAAATGAATCACATAAGTTCAACAAGTTAACCACAAATAAAAGGGTTCCAAAGCTCAGTTTATCACCCTCTTATTAAAATTCTAAATTCCAATCTGCTGCTGTCGTCACCGAGATCACCATAATAGAATTTAGGGATAAGGTAGATCCAGCTGTGATGCCAACAATACCACGCTTGACTGAAGGTTTACCTTAAGGAGCATATCAAATAAGCCCTGGTCATTTAAAGCTCCATGTTTATAACATCAATAAATCTTGGTTTCCATCTCCCAGGTAATTTACCAAAGTAGGTCCACTAATATGGCGTCTAAATACTAAGAGTAATTAAGGGAAATAAAATGTGTAAGCGATTTTAGAATAACTCATAATATTTTCCATGGTTACATTACTTTAGCACTGCCTCATCTAGACCTCTCTGGCTTTTATGCTATATGACCATGATTATTTGTTCTTGGTTGTCAGCTTGAATACATTTAGAGTTAAGTAAAACCCAAGCAGCAGTACAACGGGCGGGGTTGGGGGGAGGTTGGTTGGTTGGTTGGTTTTTAATTAAATAATTTCAAATGGAAAGACCCACTTTTAATCCAGATCATTTGAGGGGGGAATTGCCATCTTTAATGTGGGCCACACCCTCTGGCGGCTGTGGCCCATCTAAAGGACATGGAAGAAGGAAGCTTTCTCTCTTTGCCTTCACCTTTCTTTCTTTTCTTTTCTTTCTTTCTTTTTTTTTTTTTTTCTGTTTCAAAAAGCTTTATTTTTACTTGATCCAACACTTGGGAGAGGTTCCAGGGCCGTTACAAAGCTGCCTAGTGGCTTGAGAGGTTCATTTGGGTGGAGGTCCTGAGGTGGGCTGGTGCAGAGCCCCTTGGATTTATAACTACAGTGGCTTGTATTGCTGTGTAATGATGTCATAATTAAGGCAACCTTTTATTTTTTATGCAAATTGCTCACTCAGAAGACCCCCTTGAGCTTGCTTCCCACTTACAATGTTTTTGTCTGTTTTTATTGCTCTTAGATATTGCTAGTTAGCCCATCTTATCAACTACAAAACAGAGGATTTGGGGAAATCTAGAGAAGTAAACACTGACCTGTGAGAGGCTCCCATACTGGGAGGGCTGCTGTTAACAGTAGAATCATCCAGAGATAGGCCTCAAGACATGTCTGGAGGTGTGGATCGGTGTTTGAAACTTGGCCCACAGGACCTGGCATTACAGAAAGGTGTGGGCTTATTGGAGTAGGTGTGGCCTTGTTGGAGGAAGTGTGTCACTGTGAGGTCTCCTATGCTCAAGCTACACCCAGTGTGGCACACAGTCTCCTGCTGCCTGCAGATCAAGATGCAGAGCTCTCAGCTCCTCCAGCACCATGTCTGCCTGGATGCTTCCATGCTTCCCACCATGATGACTACAGACTAAACCTCTGCAACCGTAAGCCAGCCTCAAATTAGATGTTTTCATTTATAAGCATTGCCCTGGTCATGTTGTCTCTTGTCAACAATAAAACCCTAAGACAGAGTTATCTTGATTATATTAATTGACTCCGGAAGATCCATTTTAATTGCAGGTGATACGTTTAGGCAGGAATCCTGGGCTGCACCATGTGGAGAGCGCAAGTGGAGCACACGCAAACATTGCTCACGCTCTCCTTCCAAACCTCAGGTGCCAGGTGAGGTTCCCTCAAGCTCAGGTGGCTCTGACTTCCCAGCAGGACAGATTGATGGCACCTTGAACCCTGAGCTAAAATCAGCCTTTTCCTCACACAGGCGCCTTAGTCAGGGTGCTTTACCACAACACTGAGAAAAGAAACTAAGACACTTACCACCGTTCTCTAAGCCAGCAGCAATCACCAAGGGTTGCCCCCCAGAGCCCAAACTTTGGCACACACCTACAACTTCCACACGGGGCTACCTCAGCCTTCAAATGGATACCCCTCCGGGATGTGTTTCAGTACCAATATTCATTTTGGAGTGCTTCGGTTTTAAATAGATGTCTGTCTTTATCAAGAAGTATTTTCTGAGCCTGGCAGTGGTGGCGCACGCCTTTAATCCCAGCACTTGGGAGGCAGAGGCAGGTGGATTTCTGAGTTCGAGGCCAGCCTGGTCTACAGAGTGAGTTCCAGGACAGCCAGGGCTACACAGAGAAACCCTGTCTCGAAAAGAAGGAGGAGGAGGAGGAGGAGGAGGAGGAGGAGGAGGAGGAGGAGACATTCTGTGATAATCAAAATTAAGCGTGAAGACATTCTGCTTTGTGGGGCATCTTAAGGCATTTTTTAAAAGATTGATTGATCGATTGATTATGTCTGTGTTCAGTCTGCATGTATGCCCACAGGCCAGAAGAGGGCGCCAGATCCCCTTACAGATGGTTGTGAGCCCTCTGGAAGAGCAGCCAGTGCTCTTAACCACTGAGCATCTCTCCAGCCCAAGGCATTAAAAAAAAAAAAAAAAAGCCTAATGTCTTATAATGCAATAATGCACTAGCCGGAGAGGGTGTGTGGGAGTCACGCTGGAGAGGCTTGCTGAGCACTTTCTCTAATCTCATTGCAACGCCTGCTGGCAATTGGCAAGTTTTAAAAGTGGTTTTGCTTTCTTTTTCTTTAATCCATCTATACCGACAAGTTGCTGTCTAACCTGAAAGAAGAGTCCTGTTTTCTTTGCTCTTTATGTTTGGGTCTCTCTCTCTCTCTCTCTCTCTCTCTCTCCCTCTCTCTCCCCCTCTCTCCCCCTCTCTCCCTCCCCCTCCTCCTCCCTCTCCCCCTCTTCGGTTTTTCGAGACAAGGTTTCTCTGTATAGCCCTGGCTGTCCTGGAACTCACTCTGTAGACCAGGCTGGCCTCGAACTCAGAAATCTGCCTGCCTCTGCCTCCCAAGTGCTGGGATTAAAGGCGTGCGCCACCATGCCTGGCTAGCTCTCTCTCTCTCTCTCTCTCTCTCTCTCTCTCTCTCTCTCTCTCTCTCAGTTTTTGAATATTTCATCAAATGTGAAGGGACTCTATAAATATAGACACATTTTTATTACACCTATCTTGTTATGCAGCTATTACTGAATTCTTCTAACGGAGCAGGGCCCTTTGCAGCTGACTCTCAGATCCTTTGTGACTATGGCTTTCACTAGCCTTTTGTCCCCGGGAAGAACTTTTAGCTTTCCAAAGCCCCTTCGGCTGAGTTTACAGGGCCTAGTAGCACAGAAGCGTTTCACAGGCGCCTGCAACTGCTGATGTCCTTAACGTCTCCAGCAACGCTCCTCTCCAACTCCCTGTCATATGTTTTAGATATGCCCAGTGTTTTTCATCTTCGTGACTGACTGTGCTGTATTTAGGCAGACCACTCATCCTATTTGCTCATCCGTAATATTACGGATTCCGCTATTTTTGTAGGTCACCACAGAGCTTGATCATATAGCTTTACATAGCATAAGTCAATATGTGATGTCAACTATAGTACTTATAATCTTACAGGTCTCTGAACACAGAGCATAACAAAATGTGCTGTTAGGCACGACAGGGGCTTCCATAACCAAGCCTTGAGGGCTTCTGTGCCTGGAATGACCCAGCTGATCCTGTGGACTGTCTCTTGTTCTCTTGAAGCTTTCTTGAGTCTCCTGATAGCCAGCTGCCTTCAGTCAGAGGTAATCCTGTGTTCACAGTGTGGGGGGATGTGGGTCTTGAGTGTCAGTTCTCATACTTACCAGCAGGAGGACTATAACAATTGAAACTATGCGTGTCAGTTTTCTTGTTGGTAAAATGGTTGTGCATTGTAGTGGTGTCTGCTTCCTAGATGAGCCGGATCAGTCAAGCCCAACACAGAATGTAGCCATTTCTTACCCAGGTGATATTCTCACAAATCAAAATTTCTTATGGATCTGCATCCTCTTCTTATGCTCCGCAACTGTGCCCATCCCCCCATGGATCGAGACAACCCTAAACGTGGCCTTTTTAATGTTTTAAATAGTAAGCTGTTCCTATATGTTGAGTCTCCCTAAATTAAAATTCTCATCTTTCTCATATCCAAAAAGACAGTTAACCATTTGTTTTAACTTACATATATCTTGATAATAGAGTGGCTCATGGGTTCAGATTCACTCTATTAATGTTAAGAGTATAAAGACTTTAATTGCTCTTTTCCCTATCCGCCATGTGTCCAGCATTGTCATTGAATTTTGACTTTGAAGCACTCTCATTTTTTCTGATAAGCAAACAGCCCAACGGATAAACCCACTCAGATATACAGCGCTCATGAGTGGTAGAACACAGACAAGTTTGAGATACCAGAGGTTGGACTTCCTTCCAAACCCTTTATGCTCCCAATTCCATGTTAAATATGTTACAGTTTATAACTTCTGTTCAGGTGGCAGTGACTGGCACAGGCTAGAGCTATTTTGGCTTGATGCTAATGCTTTGAGGTGGTTGTCTCAGATTCCTGGTTTGCAACTCAGCATGACCAGGTTCTTTGTCACACCACTGGACCATTATAAATGCCAGGACTTGGCCAAATTAAGAACACTTTTCACAAAAATCTATCCACAGGAGCCTACACTGAAAACAAGAGAGGTGTTCAAAGAACAGACCTAGAGTTAATGTCAGGTGTATTTACTATTTAGGTAAAGGGGCATTCTGTCAATTAAATATCCTAGTTAAGTCAGAAGTATTCTTGAAAGAATGGGACATTAGACACTAGCTTTCAAAGGAATTATATGTGATTCCCTACATCCAAACCAAGCAGATTTTTAGCTTTGACCATTCAGCAGGCAGGGATATGTCTAGAGGTCGCTATTGGGCAGATGAATCCCCCACATTGTAAGGTGCCAGTGAAGCAGAGCAGAGCACCTTAAATGATATTTTCAAGATGACAGTGAGTCTACCATGTCTATCTGTGGACTGAAACACTGTACTAAGGTTCATCTCCATGTTTTAGTCTACCCAAAACCAGAATCCATTTGCGAACTCTCGTAAGCGAAAGCCATGTGAACTTCTTGTTTTCTCAGAATGGTTTAGGTCAAGTTCATTTAATGAAGTACAGTTTTCCATGGCGCTAGCCCTGGCAACCTTCCTGCAGTTTAATAGATTGAAAAACTGTCAATTCAGGGAGTGAGCATTATGACCATAGAGGTGGGAAGATGGGAAACTGGGTACTGTGTAAAAGAATTGGCTTTTAGAATTGATTCTTACCAGTCACAGCCCCTGTCTTCATTCCTTGGTAAAACCAAAAGACATTCTCCAACTCCAAGTACCAGGAGCTTTGCTACACAACATTTTCCCCCCTTAACCTTCCTTGAGATTAAAAATCAACTAGCCAGGAAAGCTCAGCCCTGGTCGTTCCCCAGGCCCACTGGCCCAGGTGAGGCATCTCCACCAGTCACTGTGGCCAGGGCTTTAAAGAACATGTGCTGACTTTGCTGAGAGATGGGCATGTAAGTCAACATTGCTGAACATGAAACATTTGTATCTCACGTATCTGATGGCTAAGCCAGCACAAAACTGATCCTTTTATTGTGATTATTATTATTACACTTTAAATTCTATTTTATTTTGCATACGTATGTATGTGTTTATGAGCAAATCTGAAGACAACTGTAAGTTAGTTCTCTGCCTCTATCCTGTGGGTCCCAGGTATTGAACTGAGATCATAGGGTTTAGCAGCAGGCACCTTGACCCATTGAGCCATCTCACTGGCCAAAATAGTGAGTCACATCTATGAATATATGTTTCATCTACTTAAAGATTAAAAGTTATCTCTGTGTGCTGGCCACATAGTTTTGACTCAGATGATGGTCTGATCACAATTCACCAACACTAGAGGCAGCAGTGACATAGAATTCTGAATAAAGGTTCGTTATCTACCCTTCTTTAGCTCTTTAGTCAAGTTTCAGATGAACAGAATTCTCAAGATGCTCATTCCAGATTAGTCAGTCAGAAAGGAAGTGTGTCCTGCTATGAAGGAATCGAGCAGATGGAATTAAGATCATAGATCTTGAAATAGGAAGATTCTTCTAGATTATCCATATGTATTCAATTTAATCTCTTCTGTCTTTAAAGCTGAGGCGTTCCCCTGGCTGGAATCAGAAAGATCAGCAGAAGAAAATGAGAAGGAGAGGGGGGTCTGCAGCACTCAACAGGAAACAAGGACCCCAGTGGTCCTGGCTGGCTCCATCTGTGAGGGAAGAGCGGGTGACACTGGGTTGCACAGCGTGGAGCTGAGAACAATGTCCTATGACAGCCAATGAGAAACTGAGAAATTCAATTGACTTCATGGAGCTGATGAGGGCCATGTGTGCCCCAGACTCTCCCTGAAGGGTTCAGCTCTGCCTGGAGCTGGATTTCAGCCTCAGGAGACCCAAAGCAGAGCCAGGCAGACTGCTCATCTACAGAAGAGACGTTCGAACTAGATGGATGTTGCTTTAAACTGCTACAGAAGTGATAGTTCCAGTAATTCTAAACACTTCAATTTCCAAAGCAAAAGTTCCCCAATCTCCAACGAGCGGTTAGCTTTTCCACTTCCATTCTGTCCCCACTTGGGACAAGTTTTCTTCCAAAACTTGCTGTGGACTTAATTACTTATTTTTTCTATCATCTTCCCTGGAGTGTACAACGGAGCCTCCAAAGTTCATATTTGTTCCAAAACAGAAACCCACACTTACTGTAAGGAAGGACCACCCAAGGCCTCTAGGTGGGTAACATTCTGTGATCTGCATACTACTAGATTTCAGGCAAATCACTACCTGAGAGATTTTAACATAAAGGCTATCGGTTTTATGAGAATAAAGTTTTAAAAATCTATGCAGATAAAGTATCTCCCAGATCAGGCCTAGCCTCTATGGTAAGGGGTCTCCTAAGAAATAAAACCTTTAGAAATAAAGTTTCCGTTTCCCAGGGAAGCAGTAGATGGGGCTTCATAGATGGAGCTACTGACAATGGGCTGTTAATCACTGATGGCTCTACAACCTCAGAGGAGCTCAGCTGAGTCTGTTCCTGGGATTTCCTTAAGGCTTCACCAAAGAGAGTGAAACTAACATAGCAGCCAATCAAAAACCGACCTATGTAACTTCCCTGGCACCCACCAATGAAGTTTTTAGATTACCTAACCCTAGTTAAAGTTTTCTTAGTTTTCTATAAAAGACTTGCATGCCTTTGTCTTTGGGCACCATTCTGATAAATGGTTGATTCCTGAATGCTGGTAATTTCTACAGAATACACTCTTTGCATACTATCTGAGTCTGGGGTCTTCCTTCGGCGATTCTTGGATGCTAACAATGGTTTAAAAAAAATCCACTCTTAGAAATGACCCAGTTTTTGAACTTGAAAGCCATCAAATGCCTTGGGAAAAAAACTCAGAAATGGATATGGTATCATTTTATAAAATTTTGCAGAGAAAGTGAGCAAATTCAGTCAAAAGTACCAACCCATGGTTATAGTAGAGTTTAAGGCTGTTATGGTTTATTTCCCTCAACAACAGGGAACCAGTTTCAACAAGCATAATGACAAAATAATATTGTTTTGATGTCTCTCAAGTATAGTTCCTAAGTGCAGTTTAAAAGGCTGATCTGGTGATAATATAAATTGTGGATGGGTGAGTCTGTGTGGAAGGTAGGGATTGAGCTAGGGGCTACAAACAAACCAATGACACTCTCTTTGAGCTACACTAAGCCTTGAAGTGACCCAGTTTGGCTCCTGACAACATCAACCGTCTTTCCTAGAAGCAGCTAGAGCTGCCATGAGCACGGACTTGCTTTTGTGACAAAGAAAGATGAGTAAGACATGGGGGAGCCATTGGAAGCTGGCCTTTGCTTGTTAAGGCTGCCCTTAAGTTGATCTTGGTGTCCTAATGATAGGAAAAGAGCATGGGGATAGGCTATCCTCTCTCTGACGTTGTGTGTGGCTATTAGGTAAGAGTGACTCAGACATGGCCTTAGGTTGGGGCATTCTGAATCTCTGCAATGCAATTAGATGCAGTTTTGATTTGTGTGTGTGTGTGTGTGTGTGTGTGTGTGTGTGTGTGTGTGTCCTATTTTCTAAAACAATTCTATTAAAATGTGCATTCCTTTTCTGGCTCTACCAATGAGCCAGGAAGGAAAAACTGATCAGTTTACAGATTTTAGGGTCTTCCGCGTACACGTGATGTGCATGTTCAATGCTGGATTTCTAAACCACACCCTGCCTCTTTCCCAGTCTCTTGACGTTACTGAGCTTCTCGGGTCTCAGACTCTTTACTTTAAAAGTATTACACATCCAGCTGGAGCGATGCCTCAGAGGCTAAGAGCACCGACTGCTCTTCCAGAGGTCCTGAGTTCAATTCCCAGAAACCACATGATGGCTCACAACCATCTATAATAAAGTCTGGTGCCCTCTTCTGGCATGTAGGCATAATACGGGCAGAATAGTGTACATGAATAAATAAATAATTTATCTATTAATAAATCTTCTTTTAAAAAAAGCATTACACATTATAAGTAGCCAGTCATGATAGAGTAATCATTACATAATGTAAGCTTCACCCAGAACCTTGAACACAGTGAGCACCACAACTTTGAGCAATTGTTATTACAGGTACTAAAAAGCAGCAACTAATAACAGGGGTACCATCTTGTTCAGGCCTGTCTACTTCCACATTTATCTCAGATTTACCACCTTGGGACTAAATGCCTACCAGATGAAGATCACTAAGTAACCAATTTCAATAAGTAAACCTCAGCAGTCATATACATTCAACGTGTGCTGATGGTCCCATTCATTTCCGCCCTGGGGTATCCAGGCACTGTTGCAAACCAGGCTGGACCAGAAGGAATGAAGCTAGCCTGGAAGATGGTCAGGTTACAACCGTGCTGCCTGTGCCCTGGACTACTTGCTGCCGAGCTTACCTCGTCTTTGTGGTTGGAGATGAGATGATGTGGAATCACTAACACAGACTCCAGGAGCAGGTTAGAAACTAGCAAATGGTGAGTTCGCTTGAGCTCTCTCTCTCTGCAACCCCCTCCCCTTTGTCTGCACTTTGACTTCCTTGACCTCTTCCTGTAAGATCAGTGAAGCCACCTGAGAGTTGCCCCCACTAAACCTTCCTGTATACTTTAATTTGGCTTGAACTGGCTCATTTCGTTGGTGGAGGAAACCTATCAAGTGTGTTCTCAATAAGTATTCCTGTCCTGGCTTCTGTCCAACCTTCCACTGAATTCTTAATCATTCATCCATTACTCATATTGGACAAGGATTAGACAACTGCCACCTTCTTTCTTCGCATTTCCACAGTTTCTCTACAGTTTCTCTGCTTTGTTTAAGGTTATCTCCTGGCAGAAAGACTGGTACATGCTTCTAATCTTAGTATATCTAGTGTAGTGCCAAGTAAGTGTTTGATCCCCCTCCCCCCATCACAGGAGCCAATATGATGCAATTCACAGCAGGGTCTTTCTTCTATTCAAGCTAGCTTAGGCTCCTCCAACGCAGGACAGTTTTGGTGGTGGGGGAGCCCCGAATGTCTGTGGGGCAAGGCTTTATAGGACGCCGCACTCAGGGAGTACGTGTGCAAGCATCTCATTGGAAAGCTGCTGTGGCCTTCAACATAATTGGCTGGTGCTGGGAGTCATATCATGAATTTAATTTCTGCTCCCTTCTGCATTGGTGGTCGTTAGGCAGGGGGTGGGCTTGCAACCTAGGGGTGCAAGTTTATTGGGCATATAACCTGGAGATGCTGGTCTTGTTGGGGATTAGCCTAGAGACTGGACCTAGGCTTGGGTTTTGTTGTGAGACTACTTGGAGACTAATGCTAGGTACCAGCCTGTGAGTTTACCTGAGTTCAAACTTAGGTCAGGTTCTCTAAAATGGAGTCAGAACTTAAAAAATTTGGCTTCTCACTAGGAACCTGAGGCAAGAGGATTGTATGTTCCATCTCAGCCCAGGCTACATAGAAAGACCTGCTCTCAAAGACAAAAAAAAAAAAAAAAATTACCTGGCCATAAGAGAAAAATCAATAAGTAACTTAGCAAACATTAAGCATATTCTATAGCATATTATAAAAGAAAACTATTAGTACTGGACTTAAATAAAATTGTTAAAATTTTGTTTCTATATATTTCCTAGAATCTTATTAAAAAGTTATTGATTTGTGTCAGCAATATAGGTATAAGGAACAACTTATTCCACCAGGGACTTCCTTGGATTGCAAACAGATGCAGGTTGGTAAGATATGACCCAACTGCATGGTCACTTGGGGTCAATCCATGCCACTTCAGACAGTCACCACTTCTTGGAAATATTTCATGAAACTTCAATTTCCTCTTCTACCTCTCCTAAAATGTTATGCTAATGGAAACGTCTTTCTATTTTCATGGTCCACAAAGTCCTTCAAAGTGCATGTTAGTCCACAAGAGAGAATGAAATGGCTTCCATCCAGTAAAGATGTTTTCTAGTTAATCATTAGCATTGAGATTCCAGGTGAGTGTGGAGCACACTAACAGATCAGCCCAGGCTCTGGGCCAGTGCCTTGAAGAGAGACGATCTTGTGCTAGTCAGTTAAGAAATGAGGTTAAAGGGTAAATGATCCCTGTGTGCAGTGCGTGTTTGCTCAGAGCTCTTAGCACAAAATGGGTCCTGTAGAGGTTGCCTGGAGTGGGTCTAAGCCTTGAGAAAATGATGCTCAATTACACTCTGCAAATGATGTCTATTCATAGCACTTACTGAACAAAAATACTGTGAAGGACACAAGAGGGTTTTAAAAGAAATAGACCTCTGGTTCCAAGGAGGTACAGAAAAGTAAATCAGGTGGAGAACAGATCGGCAAAGGAATATCTCAAGTCTCCCAAGGCAAAGCAGGTCCTCTCACTCAGGAGACTTTAGAGGACCCCAGGGAGGAAGAAGGAACCGAGCAGAGGATTCTTGAAGGAGCCTTGGAGCTCTGCAGAACCAGAGAAGAGCTGTTGCATACTGGGTGTGGTGCACACGCCTTTGATCTCAGTGCTTGGGAGACTGAGGCAGGTGGATCTCTGTGAGTTCAGGACAGCGTGGACTACAATAGAGAATCCCAGGCGAGCTAGGGCTGCAAGGCAAAACCCAAGAGAGGAGAAATGGGGTCACGGGATCAGTAGTGGTGGTCACGGGATCAGTAGTGGTGGTGTGCAGAATGGTAGGAAGTAGCAGCCTGTGATGAAGAAGTGGTTGAGCAGCCAGCTGCGGTGGAAGGGCTATCTGATGCTAAAGCCAATGCTGTTTCCTCAAAACACTCAAGGGAGTTTTCTGTCCTGACTGTGAGATGGTCGTGCCAGGCTTTGAGTAAGTTTGCCAGAGGTTCACAGAAATCCGAACATAAAACAGGTGCTATTTGGTAAATGAGTTATACCTCATCGAAATGGATTTTCAAAGGATGAATAAAACTGTTGATAAAAGAAGCCAAATCAACACAGACTAATTTACTCCAAGTGGTTTTCTTTCCTCTGTTCTTCCCATTGTTGGTATTGTTCCATTTGAAATCTAGTAGGGAATTACTGAAGGATGCTGTTACTCTTTTGAAATAAAGACACATAAAAAAGCAGGCTTTTGGAATTGGATGCAATTTGATTTAGCTGTGAATCCTTCTTTATGATTCATAGTCGAAGAAAGTTTATTCTCTGTGGTTGAACAAGAATGATGTCTGTGTACACATCCCCTCGTAACGTACTTAAATCTTAAGCCCTCTATTTTAGACTAATAGAACATTTACAGAATGCAAGCAAGCCTTTTCTGATCCATACTGTCATGAGATTGCAATTACGGGCCTCTACCACCAGCATTGACCCCATTAACAGGACGACAGGATGGAGAAGGTTGCAGACTACGCTCACTCCCAGAACTCAAAGTAGAGGGGAAACAAACCAAGAACCTATATAAGTATCATAGATATTTGGAGATAGTGAGATTTGCATTAATTCCATCTCTATGAATACTTACTAGGCAGAAACTTCCAGCCACCTGTATTTTCTCTTTGGGTCACTTGGTTAAGAGATTAATGGCTGAGTTTGACCAAGAGTGAGACCAGCAGAGCTTTTGCGACTCACATTTACCTAAAATATTGAAAACGCAGAGCCTGGATGTAAGGGTGATTTTTGGTCCTGATAATTTGGTAGAAACTTAAGAGGTATCATGAGTCCTAGGCTAAAAAAGTCTAGCAAAGGGTGGAGAGATGGCTCAGAGGTTAAGAGCACTGACTTCTTTTTCAGAGGTCCTGAGTTCAATTCCCAGCAACCACATGATGGCTCACAACCATCTGTAATGGGATCTGATACTCTCCTCTGGTGTGTCTGAAAACAGCAACAGTGTATTCCTATACATAAAATAAACAATAGATTAAGAAAAACTTAATATTAAAACTTTGACTTGCTGGGCATGGTGGTGCACACCTTTAATCCCAGCACTCAGGAGGCAGAGGCAAAGGCAGGCAGATTTCTGAGTTCAAGGCCAGCCTGGTCTACAGAGTGAGTTCCAGGACAGCCAGGGCTATACAGAGAAACCCTGTCTCAAAAACAAAACAAAACAAAACAAAAAAACAAAAAAAAAAAACAAAACTTTGACTTGAAACTAATTATCTTTGTATAAAATCAAATTTAAAATTCAGACACATTGAAACAAAAAAAGACATATAAAGATTTGGTTTAAAGGTCCCAGTTTGGTGTGTGTTTTATTCTAGAGCTGGGAGACACTTTCTGAAAGCCTAGATTTGAATCCCACTTCTGCCACCTCCTGCCGGGTGATTATCTCTCTCTCTGTCTCTGCATTTAGGCTTTGTTTTAAGACTAGTTGATGAGGAGATGAAGTAAAACAAAAGATGCAAACTAAAGTCATAGAAAAGATGCTCTTGTGTCCAGACTTCAACAGTCAGCGTGTTTCGGTGGCTTTAGCAATATTCAGAGATTAGAAATGGAGAATATTCGTACTGGCGCTTTGGAATGAACTAAAGTCCAGTCAGCAATGGACAGCTTGTGAACAGCTCCCCAAAGCCAAGGTAGCCTGGTACTTCCAAGTCACTCACATGCATCTTGGTGCTCTCCTCCCCCTCCTCAAAGACTGCATTGTAATCTCCAAGAAGCCTCATACACTCTAGGAAACAGTAAAATTAACTCTCATGGAACTCTGGTTGACCAACTCACACAGAGATGTTTAAGATGAAGCCCATGGCATAAATTTAATGCAAGTCAAATCTTGGGCAACATCAGACAGAAGTATTTTTGTGTAGGAGATGCATCCCGAGTAGCACAGCCTTAGCACCAGGATTCCTCACCTGTTTTCAGGAAGCCTGCAAGTGGAGCCTTGCCTGGTCCAATGGTCCAAATGGGCAGTGTTGACTCCTTTCTGTGACTCCCTCCACAAGAAGGAAGACTTTTGTTTCTTGGTTACCCTTCCTTCTGAAGCCCCTTTGGCTCTAAATCTGTGTCTCCCATAACATTTTGGTCAATGACGGATCCAATACACAATGGTGGACCCATAAGAGCATAACAGAGCATAAAATTATGGCTGCTTGCCCACTGATGTCATGGTCATTGAACATTCTAGAGTATAACGACATGGAACTCACACGTTTGTAGTGTTATCATTGAAAACAAAACCACTGCACGGCTGCTTGTGTAAGAGTAAAGTCATCATATATAGTATGTAATACTTGATAATGATAATCAGCAAGTATGTTACTAGTTTGGGAAGTGACTCAACTATACCTTTCACCATGTAAGAGGGCATATATATGAAAGAAGATTGTAGGGTTTGGTCTGGTGCTACTATGAATTCAAATGCTAAATACTGACCTCCAAGATCAGGTTATCCTGACTTGAGATCCTAATGTACACCAGCTTTTGTTGTATAAACCTTGTATATCCTTGATTGGTTAATAAAAACGCCTACAGCTTAGGTTGGACAGAAGAGAGCAATCGTTCCCAGGCTTGGGGTCTCAGGCAGGGACAATGAGGGAGAGAGAGGAAGAAGGAGTAGGTCGTCACAATGGAGTAGGCGGATTGTGCATGCATGGCCATGAGGGCTCGCCTGTTAGAGTAGGAGGTGGCCCAGGTGGAACATGGCCAGTGATAGATATCTTGGGGATCACCACAGGGAAGTAGACAAAATAGCATAGAGGATTGCTATTTGCCCAGCCCTAGTGCTTTTAAGCTTACTATAAATCTAAAGGTTTTGTGTCTTTTATTTGGGAACTATATAGCCTGTCTTAGTTAGGGTTTTACTGCTGTGAACAGACACCATGACCAAGACAACTCTTATAAGGACAACATTTAATTGGGACTGACTTACAGGTTCAGAGATCCATTATCATCAAGGCAGGAGGGAACATGGCGGCATCCAGGCAGGCATGGTGCAGGAGTTGAGAGTTCTATGTCTTCATCTGAAGACTGCTAGCAGAAGACTGACTTCCAGACAACTAGGATGAGGTTCTTAAAGCCCACACCGACAGTGACATACCTACTCCAACAAGGCCACACCTTCTAATAGTGCCACTCCCTGGGCAGAGCATATACAAACCATCACATGGCCTAAGTGGGGTAGAGACCCAAAATAATATTTACCATAGCAGAAGTCTGCCATGTGACAGAAGCTGTGCAAGGTCACCCATCTCCTGTTCTGTGTGTCACACTGATATAGGTACCTAGAGCTGGAATCCCAGCTGGGGATCCCAGCTGGGGATGGTGTGTGCAATCACTCACACCATCATAAGACAAAAGGGAAAGTGAGTTTATATGCAACTTTATTGGATTGTGAATACAACGAACCAGTTTTTCCTACCCTCACCCTCACAGAAATGCTACAGTTTTAAAAGCCAAGAAATACATGTGTGTAGATTCTCAAGCCCAGAGGAGAGCTATGTTGAAATTGTGGTTTTGCAATGCCTGTTGAAGGCTTGCCATTAGCTAGTGCTTTGGAAGGGTAGTGTCTGTTCCCAGTAATAAACAGCATTGTCTTAGGGTTTCTACTGCTGTGAAGAGATGCCATGACCAAAGCAACTCTTAAAAAGAAAACATTTAATTGTGAATGGTTTACAGGTTCAGAGGTTTAGTCCATTGTTATCGTGGCAGGAAGCATGGCGGAGCACAGACAGACATGGTGCTGGAGAAGGAGCAGAGAGCTCTACATCTGGATGGGCAAACAACAGGAAAAGATAGTGAACCACTGGGCCTGGCTTGAGTTTCTGAAACCTCAAAGCCCACCCCAAGTGAAACATACTTCCTCCAACAGAGCCATACCTCCTAACAGTGCCACTCCCTATGAGTCTATGCCCTATGGGAAAATGACTCCCTAGTGTCATTTTCTTTCAAACCACCACAGGCTGGAACTAAAAAGGACAACTTATCAAATGAGTGTGAAATGGCCTAGAGAGAAATAAAGAGAGAGAAAAGGAAGGGAGGGAGGGAGGGAGGGAGAAGCTGGCATGAAGCTGTATGGCATGGCATGGCGTGGTGGGCTATGCCTGTATTCCCAGTATTTGGGAGCTCAGGCAGGAGGATCGGCAGTTTGAGGTCTATATAATAAAATCTTGTTCCCCTCCCCCATTTAAAAAAATATCTTAATTAAACAAAGGGGACAGCAAGTGGCTTCTGCAGAATCAATCACTTGCAATTTCCTAACGTAGAATCTTCGACCTTGGCTTTTTCAGTACAGGAGAGAGTCCTTTCTTGTCGATGCCAGGAGTCTCTATAATCAGTTATACAGCGGCAATCGCCTGTTCTGCTTGTCTACCAGGATTTGTCCTGGTAGTCCTTGTAACTCAGAGCTGAAAATAAAGTGATTTTTAAAATTTCCCCCAACGTTTCAGAAGACAGTAGCTCAGGTTTATCATCCTGTCAGATAAATTTATTCAGACTTATTAGGGGATGGTAAGGCTTTACCTCACATGTGAGTGTCTATGTTCATGTGTGCTCGTGTGTGTATGTGTGTGTGTGTGTGTGTTGGGGGGCAGAGTCAACACCAGGTATCTTTCTAAATAATTTTGCATATTATAATTGTTGAGACAAGGTTGCTCACTGAACCTATACTTCACTAATTCAGAGCAGCTGTCCAGGGAACCCCTGTGTCTCTGTCCCCAACCCACAGCCCTGAGATTTGTCTCTACCACACCCAACCTCTCATCTGGGTGCTGGGGATCTGAACCCCAATTGGTCCTTATGCTTGAGTCAGAAGCACTTTAAAGACTGCCAGACTCCCCAACACATCTTCCTGGAATGTCATGCCCAGTGTGGAAGCATTAATGCCTCTGAAGCACTGTTTCTTTTAAGGCTTCTTTGCATCTTCCCTAGGTCTAATGACCTGTGAGTCTCAACCCCTTTGAGGGTCACACAACCCTTTCACAGGAGTCACCTAAGCCCACCAGAAAACACAGATATTTACATTATGGTTCATAACAGTAGCAAAATTACAGTTATGGAGTAGCGATTAAAATGATTGTATTATTGGGGTCACCACAACATAAAGATCTGTATTAAAGGGTCACAGCATTAGGAAGGTTGAGAACCAGTAGTCTATGGAAACAAGTGTTTTCAATGGGTGACAACTACCACCACAGGAGAGACCATCAGATGTGCTGGTGCCAGATGGTTTAGTGTGTGGATAGCAGGAATGGGTTCGCAGAGATCTTGTTCACCTAGGACCATATATAAATGTGGCTTTGAAGCAATGAAGACCTTTCCAGATACACAAAACCACGTATCAAACCTAGAGTCTTTGCCAGGCCACATCTACTTGGCTGCTGCCCTGGCCTCCTCTGTGGCTGCTGTGATGTAACTTAACAATTAGGTTAAACTTTGCAGTTATTCTCATTGTGTGTGTGTGTGTGTGTGTGTGTGTGTGTGTGGTGTGAATGCATGCTGCCGTGTGTGTGTCTCCTCAGAGACAGCCCTCTGCTGTCTTTAGAGAATGAAAGAGGCAAACAGCTCCCTCCCTCTCTGTCCTAAGAGTATTAATGCTATTAACAAAAGAGTCTCAGCCGGGCAGTGGTGGCGCACGCCTTTAATCCCAGCACTCGGGAGGCAGAGGCAGGCGGATTTCTGAGTTCAAGGCCAGCCTGGTCTACAGGGTGAGTTCCAGGACAGCCAGGGCTACAGAGAAACCATGTCCCAGAAAACAAAACAAACAAACAATCAACAATAAAGTGCTGGGACTAAAGGTGTATAACCACCCCCATTACTGTAAGGCTTTCAAGCTAAGGGCAAGCCGCCAGAGTCTCACGCGTGCTAGGCAAGTGCTCTGCCACTAAGCCCCATCCTGCTCTGCAACTGTCTACTCCTATGGATCTTTTAAAAACGGATGTGCTTCCTAAGGGTTCCCAGCACAGAGATCAGCCCTGACAATTCACAGCAGAAGTAAGCAGCAAAGCCGACGCACAGCCCTGCTCACGCAGGATCAAGCTCCGCTTCCATTCCCAGGGTCCCCACTTGATGTGGCAAAAACTGCAATATTGATGTGGCTTCCAAACCTTCCATAACCTGACTCCAAGTTTACTACTTCAAACTCTCTATCAGACACGTGAACATGTAAACTTTGCCCTTGAATTATGGCATGGACTTCACCGCCATAGAGATGAACCGCCTTATGTGGCAGCCAAAAAACAGTGGATACAGCCAGGCAGTGGTGGAGCATGCCTTTAATCCCAGCACTCGTGTTCACTAACCTGTAGGTTTTGGTGTAAGAAATCGTTGAGGGGGCTGGAGAGATGGCTCAGCGGTTAAGAGCACTGACTGCTCTCCCAAAGGTCCTGAGTTCAATTCCCAGCAACCACATGGTGGCTCACCACCGTCTGTAATGGGATCTGATGCCCTCTTCTGGTGTGTCTGAAGACAGCGACAGTGTACTCATATGCATACAGTAAATAAATAAATCCTTGAAAAAAGAAAGAAATAGTTGAAACTCAATCAATAGAATTACAAAGGTCGGAGTATGGAGAGGAGACTGGGATGAGGGGTGGGAGTGGGGGAGATAAACAATTAACAAGCTACAGAACAGACAACAAAACAGGATCACATTCCTGAATGGATGTTAAAAGAGAAGCTTCTAGTCCTAAATTGTCTCCCTCCTTTCCCCCCTTGGAGAGATTATTTTTCTCTCCCAGTTAGAGGCTGAAGTGCATTCTCCCAAATTTTGTATGTTGAAGCCTTAGTCCCTTAATATGACCTCATCTGAAAATGAACTCATGGCGTATCTAATAGGCGAAGATGAGGTCAAAATGGAGTGAGGTGGGTGGGGCCCCTGCTCCGGTAGGACTGGTGCCCTTTCTACAAAGGGGAACGAGGAGACAGCTACACAGGGAGAGGCCATTGTACAAAGATGCAGGTGGAACCCAGACTGATGCAACAGAAGCTAAGGAATACCAAGACGGACACAGACCCCAGGAGCCAGGATGGAGGGAACAGATTCACCCTCATAGCCCTCACAAGGAGCCACACCTCCATCTCAGAGACGTTCTCTCCAAAACTGCGAGAACAGGTTTGTAGGCAACTTTCGGGTCCTCTGTCTACGTTAAGTGTCCAGATTTTCTTCCTCATAATGCTTTCAGTTTCTATGCGGAGGGTCAGTAAAGCCTCCACCAAAGGCACCCCCACCCCACCCCCACACTCCCGGCATTCACCGGTCTCTGCAGAACGCGGTTAGACTATCTGATAGGCGCAGGAAAATGCCTTCAGGTGTGCTTTGGAGGGAGTGCGTCCGCAAGGTAGCTCAGAGCTTTTGTGGCCTCTAAGCTCTAGATACGGATGGATACACCCAGTAAGCCTGCTTGGCCCTTGAGATTCACCAAACTGTGAAATAAAGTTGTTCTCCCCCACTCCCCTATAAAAGAAACCCAGAGTCTGTATGTCTTTCTGCGCATGCGTGCTGCTGCTCTTCTCTTCCGGAAGTTTTAACTTTTTTTTTTTTTTTTTTTTTTTTAAATGGTTTTTCGAGACAGGGTTTCTCTGTGTAGCCCTAGCTGTCCTGGAACTCACTCTGTAGTAGACCAGGCTGGCCTCGAACTCAGAAATCCACCTGACTCTGTCTCCCAAGTGCTGGGAGCCACCACTGCCCGGCAAGTTTTAGCTTTTGCTGAGCAGGCCATGGCACTTCCCTTATGGTACTTATTCATTCTGTATATACTTTTCTCTGCATGTCAGTTTGTGACATGTGAATTCCCATTTTTGACCTGAATCAATGAAAAACCAGTGACTGTTTTGTGTCCACTGCGCACTCAGCATCTAGAAGTGAAGGTCTGAGCACAATGAAAATGAGGGCATGGCTGGCCCGTGAGAGGAGGGAGAGAGAGAGCAAAGAGAGGGGACCAAGAGAGCCAACGTAAAAGAGAACAAAGTGGGGGTGGGGTGGGGGTGGGAGGAGAGAGAGAGAGAGAAAGAGAGAGAGAGAGAGAAAGAGAGAGAGAGAGAGAGAACCAAGAGTGCACTGGCTTTAATGGCTAGTTAATTAGGGATGAGAAAATGGGATTAGGGAACAGAAGCCCCTGGGCTGCAGAGGTTTAGGATACAGGGCGGGCAGGGGTGAAAGCCACAGGTATAGAGTGAGCTTAGAGACCAAGCAAACCCTTAGGTTTATTATGAACCGCATTTAGACGGTTAGACAGATGTTTGCCCTGGGTTTCTCTGGGAGCTGATAGAAACTCTCTAATGGAGACACAGTCTGCCACAGGAACAGTAATGAAGCTGAAGAGTAGCCAAAGGCAGCTCTAAAGGAAGAGAAGTCAGAGTGCCTGGAGGCACATCCATGGGTGATCTCAGCACCCTTCTTCACCAAGGCAGAGAGTGATGGTCACCCAAAGCCCCTTTACCATCTGGTGAGTCAATCAGCTATGCTTCAGTAGAGACCCGAAAACGTGGTGAATTCTAGAAACAGAGCACTTGCTAATCCCACCAGGCCAGAATAAGATCACTACCACAATTATTTTTACATATGTCTCACCTGTATGTGATCAAGCACATACTGTGCTATTGGGGCAAGCAATCTTGTGTACAGAAGTGAAAACACACGGCTGGTTATCTTACATGACTGACAGCCCCCAGCATTCCAGTAAGTTATCTATCCTTGGGTAAATGGGACTTAGAGTTCAGAGGCATTTTTGTTTTATAGATCTGTTAAGCACGGTAATTATAACTTAAAACATAACCTTAGCCCTCACACGGTGTCTGGGAAAAAAGAATGTTCCCTGGGAACAGTATGACAAGGAAACCAGCATAGGATTCATCTCCAGAGCCACAGAAAAAGAGGGCAAACAAAAGTTGCTTAGTGTTAGCATTCTGTCTAAGCTCTGCCCCACAGTTACCTGGCAACAGCCAGGTGGGCCTGACTCACTCTAAAAGGGGCTTCTTTCCCCCTCCTCTTCTCTTGTCTTCTTGTTCCTGCTCTGTCCTCTCTCCCCTTCCCCCTTTCCCCTCTCTCTATGTGCTCGTGGCCACCTCTACTCCTCTACTCCCCCCCCCCACCTCTACTCCCCTCTCAACTCCCCTCCCCATGCCCTAAATAAACTCTATTCTATACTATACCTTCCGGGTGCTGGTCCCTCAGGGGGAAGGGATGCCTCGGCATGGGCCCTCGGAGGCACCCCCTTCCCCCACACCTGACTACATCTCCACCAAACATATTCCTTCTCTGCTTATCTTTTTATAAGACAACACTTAGTGCTTGGCCACTTAGTGCTTGAAGGAAAATAAACGGAAATGGTCACAGTAGCTTGGAGGGTCTGGACTATGGGATCTGCTGAGTATGTTACTCTTATTCTGTACTGAATCTCCCAGCAGACTCACCAGCCAATGTGATTTCTCAAGAGGAAACTAAGGTTTTGAGACCTTAAATATGTTGCCCAAAGTCATGCAGTGACTCCAGAATTTAAAAGCAGGAAACTTCCCATGAAATCTGAGAGTCTAAATTCAGGACTAGGAAACATATAATGGAAGGCTAGAGCTGGCTTTTGCATGTTGTCCTTGTGAGGACTTAAGTTATATCTTAAAAATTAATTGCTGTGCTTAACAGATCTATAAAACAAAAATACCTCTAACCTCTTAAGCCCCACTTGCCCAAGGACAGATAACTTTCTGGAATGCTGGAGGCTGTCAGTCATGCAAGATAGCAAGCCATGTGTTTTTACTTCTGTAAGCAAGGTTGGTTGCCCCAACCACACAGCATGTGCTTGATCACATTCAGGTGAGAGATACATAGGCAGGAAATGCAACGGGTTGTATGCTTACCCCCGCATCGGATGAAGGCAGTAAGGACATAGCCTTATGGGCTTTACCTTTATGGACTAATGTAATGTGCACCTATTCTCTGGGAATCCTAGGTATGGACCTGGCCAGTGTTCATCTTCCTGGCCAATATTTAATAAAGCTTATTTCAAGTTTGACTCAAAAATTGTGGTAGTGATCTTATTCTCACCGAGTAGGATTAGCATCTTTTGACCCCCAACATGTATTCGAGAGTGTGCACATGCACACACAATATTAAAAATACCGAAAGGCTTCAATGATGCTGACTCATCTGTATTCACTAACCAAGCACAAGCCCTTTGAGATGGCAGACCTGCCCCTCTATATCAACACACCTTCACTTAGTAGGTCTGGCATCCCTAATACTTAATACAAGACATGGAAGAAAGTAGATGATTAATAATATTTATATCAGGAATGAATTAAATATGTACTTATTGGTCACCTAAGTGTACCTTTAAAATTAAAATTAAAGAACTTTTATAGATTTACGTATTTTATGCATATAAGTATCTTGCTTACGTGTACATCCCTGGTACCTGAAGACGTGGGAAGAGGACGTAAGATCCCTTAGAACTGGAGTCGTGGACAATTGTGAACTGCCAGGTAGGTATTGGAATGGAGCACAGGTATTCTGCAAGAAGAAGGGCTCATAACTGCTGAAGCATCTCTCCATCTCCCAGGTCAAAAACTTTATTTCAGAGAAAGAACCAAGCAACAAACTGACCTAGAAGCAAGTAATTTATAAAATGCTGTAACTAAAACTCTATAATGTGGGTATGTATATGTTTGTGTATGTTTGTGGGTATATGTATGTTTGACTGTGTGTGTAATGTATGTGTATGTGTGTGTGATGTGTATGTATTTGTAATGTGTGTGTGATGTGTGTGTATGTGTGTGTAATGTGTATGTATGTGTGTGTGTAATGTGTGTGTGTAATATGTGTGTGTATGTGTGTGTGATGTGTGTGCAATGTGTCTGTATGTATGTGTGTATATAATGTGTGTTTGTGTGTGTAATGTGTGTGTATGTGTGTGCAATGTGTGTGTAATGTTTTTGTGTGTGTAATGTGTGTGAGTATATGTGTAATGTGTGTGGTGTGTGTGTAATGTGTGTGTGATCTGTGTGTAATGTGTGTATGTGTGTGTGTTCAATATATCTGGTTTTTCTTCTCATGGTCAAGTTTCCATTTGCATACCTATTCCAGTTTTTCCTGGAATCGTTCTTGCTAAACCATGAGATTTTTATTAAAATAAAAGCTTCAAAGCAATAAAACAACAACAAACAAACAGACATTTTAATGGGGTCAATCTAGAAGACAGCTATTTCTAAACAGGCTGCTGTGACAACCCCTACAGTGACTTCCTCTCTCCCATGATTAAGAGACTTGAAGACTTGAGACTCAGTTGTTAGGTAAACAAGCAAGACCCCAAATGTCCCACCCCCATCGAGGTGTGTGACATTGTTTCCGAGCCAAGACCCTCTGGTTTCTTTTACCAGAATTTTCCCTAAGGGGGGGGGGACCACACAGCAGCTGTGTGAAAATCACTGGGCGAAAGAGTAAGCGCAAAGAGTTTTTGGAAATTAGCCTCTAGACCAACACAGCATCCAGGAGTCATTGGTGAGGAAAAAGAACCCCAAGCATAGCAGAGCAACTGTGGCTAGCAAGGATCAAGGCAACATTCTCAAACATGGAAGAGAGAGGGTTTTGCATGTTCCCAACACAAAGAAATGATCAGTGTCTAAGGTAAACTTTTACTCCGTCTGAGTATTTACACAACACACACACGTATTCAATGCCACCGTATACCCCTGGAATACTCACAATCATCATGAGTCAAATAATAACAAAATACAAACCAGGTGTAATAGCCAATTCCTCTCAGGGGCCAGAGACAAGGGCACCATGAGTTACAGGCCAATCCTAAGCTACACAGTGAGATCCTGCCTATAAAGAAATAAATATTGACACCGGGCAGTGGCGGTGCACGCCTTTAATCCCAGCACTCGGGAGGCAGAGGCAGGCAGATTTCTGAGTTCGAGGCCAGCACGGTCTACAGAGTGAGTTCCAGGACAGCCAGGGCTACACAGAGAAACCTTGTCTCGAAAAACAAACAGAAAGAAAGAAAGAAAGAAAGAAAGGGAGAGAGAAAGAAAGAAAAGAATTACAAATAGTCTCTAAAAGACCCTGTGGTGTCTTACGATTCCCTAAAAGCATATAGTTGCCATTGTGGCTTAGATTAAAAGTCGTAATTCTAGATTCAACAGCATCATCTTCAATCAACTTAGTAAAATGCACCATCCCAAAACCAGAGGCCAAGCTAGTCTGTGTCCCTGCCAGTCAGTGTCAACCGGAGCTAGCCAGTGTCAACTGTGAGAAGCTAATTGGGGGTAAAGAGGGGATGATTGCGCACAAAATCCTTTCCCCTCCATTTCTGATGACTCATGACTGGGTGTCAAGTGAAAGGGCGTCCCTACTAAGTAGCCCACCCTGGACAGGGGCTCCACAGTGGGAGGCCTTGAGGGGCAAACAGGCTTACAGGTCTTCCTTTCAATTTTCTGATGTTCTATCGCCATCTTCTGGAAGAAAGAACCAACCGAGACTGCACAGTGCTTGGGGGCGCAAGAGTCCAGGCCTAAAATTAAGAGAATTACCCAGAACTCTCAGGAAAGGTAAAGGCAATCTTCTAGTGACCTCCTCTCCCAGTCCAGGTAAATTAACACAATGTTCTGCAAACAGGAGAGCTACTAGGCAAACGTGCGGTCAGATAACAGAGCCAAAGATAACATCAAACCTGAATAATGAGCCTTCGGACTGGGATCCCCAGAGCTCTGAGTCCTCGTTAGAGAAGAGACAGTGAGATCCTAGTCTCACGAGGAGCAAAAACACAGAAGGCATTCAGAGAGGCAGTCAAAGAATAATTCCCAGTCTATCTCTCAAATAATCAGCCTCATCTTTGCATTTTAAGTCTTAGAATTCGTCAAAGGAGTGCCAAGGGTTTTAAAAGACAGTTACAAGACTAAGAATTTTCCCAGATTAACTCCTCATCAGACTAGCTTCGAGTCATTCCTACGTTTGGCACAAACAAAACGGAATGATTCAGAGGGTGGGCTTTTTATACACGCGATCCTGACTATCTTTGTTTCTTTTTTTTTTTTTTTTTCTTTTCCAAAGATTTTATTTATTGTATGTAGATGAGTACATAGTTGCTATCTTCAGAAACACCAGAAGAGGGCATCAGATCCCATTACAGATGGTTGTGAGCCACGGCGTGGTTGCTGGGAATTGAACTTGGGACCTCAGCGGTCAGTGCTCTTAACTACTGAACCATCTCTTCAGCCTTCAGCCCGTCTTTGTTTCTTAAGGTTTGATTTACGTAACCAAAGAAAAAAAGGAACGTGGAATGGGGTGTAATATTTTAAAATACTCGAAGCAAATTCTTCTACGTGACGGGGGCGGGGCGCTAAGGGGGCATCCTAAAACTGCAGACCTGGAAGTGTCTCTGCCCACACTCCTCTTATTCCCACACCGCAGCCGTTCACACCGAAGTCAACTCACAAGCATCATCTCGGGGCTATTGTGAAGCATATTTTCTCCAACAGTTTTATCCCCTCTTGCCTCATTCTCTCGACTTTGCAGATGATTACAGCTTCCACAAGTCACAATGGCCCAAGTAGGGCGGGACTGTAGTTTCCTTTCTGAATACTAATTAGGCTTACTTACAAAACCCCATGCAATACGGAGTGCAAAGGTAAAGAGCTCAGAGCTAGAAAGGACCTCCCTTTTGTAACTGATAAAAGATGCTCGTGCCTAATGGCCTTTTTATTTTTAATTTATTCAACTTCTTAAGAAGGTTTAGCCTTGCAAAGGCAAAATAAAGGGGTCAGTGAGGTGGCTCAGGGATAAAGATGCTTTCTACCAAGCCTGAGTTCATAAGTGGTGCTGAGAGGGAACACCTTCCAGAGGTTGCCCTTTGACCTCCACATGTGTTTGCTCTCTCTCCCTCTCTCTCTCTGTGTGTGTGTGTGTGTGTGTGTGTCATTCTCTCTCAAAATAAATAAATAAAAATATCTTTTGAACATAGAAAAGACACAGTTTCTATCTCCCACTTTCTACCCAATTTCTGAGTCCCCAGGAACTCTGAATTTGGCCAGTGTAGACAAGGATTGAATAAAATCAGTATGGTGGTGATAGTAATGTTGCTGCCCATACCCAAGTCTCTCCAGGGCTCTGTCTTTTTACACAACACCTCAAGGGACATGATAATCAGTACGGTGACCTGGTAACCTGGTAACAGTTACCACACTGAGCTACTTTCCCAAGGCAGATGGCCAGGCCTGCTGACCTATTACTGCTAACCCTCTTGGCAAGAACACTGCCCACAATATCTAGCAAAAGCTGGGGATGGGCCAGGCAGTGGTGGCGCATGCCTTTAATCCCAGCACTTGGGAGACAGAGGCAGGTGGATTTCTGAGTTCAAGGCCAGCCTGAGTTCCAGGACAGCCAGGGCTACACAGAGAAACCCTGTCTAGAGAAACCAAAAAAAAAAAAAAGCTGGAGATGGATGTTGGTATCTCAACCTCCAAGTGAACTCACATTTCAGAGTCAGATATTGAGCCAGTGTTACTGGAGTTATTGGGGCCAGGGATGGGGCCTCAGCAGCCACAAGTTAATGTGGGCCTGTCAGGGGTAGGCCAGTTAAGGAGACAGCAATGGTGAAAAGGGGGGAAAGGAGAATAATCCGGTGGGGAGAGGAGCAAAAGGGTCTGGTGACAGCTCCCACCCACATCTCAAGCCCATCCTTTGGATACGTGGATTCATTTTAAACAGAAGGCAAAAAGTGCACACATTACGAAACCATTCAGATCTTCGTGTGATCTCGTCCATGTGGGCTTGGCTTCAGTCTCTCTACAAGGTGGCCTAAGAAATTGTCAGAACCGCATGACATCTCTCCCTGCATGAGTTCCTCCTCTGGTAGACACCTGACTTCAGCCTTGTCTTTTTTCCCAGCATGAGTTTCCTGGGGAAAGTCAATTTCTCAAGAGGCTCCTGTCTCAGTAGGCTGACAACTGCAGGAAGGGCCCAACATCTCTCTAGAACATCCTTACCCTTGACATGACTGGTAGTTACAGCAGAGACCTGAAGTACCCCCAGTCTACAGCCCAACTTGGATGAATCTTTCCTCTGCTTGGCTGCATTCCCCCTTTGCCCCTCACCACGGGAGCATGCTTGCCTGGACACTGCAGTTTTAGACAACCTTTTGTTGATGGTGTAGCTCTCCGCTAGCTGAACATTTGTGTCGTTCACTGTCAGCGATCAATCCATGTAGCTAAGACCCTTGACCAGTATGTACAAGGTTGTGTTATTGCCAATGAAGCAATTATCTTTAACTGTCCAGCAGTCTCTTTTAAGTGAGACAGGAGAGTTCTGACCCGACAGAAAGCCAATTCAAAGGCAAACTGAGCCATTTGACACCTAACAAATCCTCACTGACAAGTTCTCTTTGTGAAATTAATTCTGAAAATCTGAAAAACCTACCTAACCCTTACCCTTTCCCTGCAGTCTTCCTGGTCTCCAATGAGTTGGTTTTGCTCAAGTCTCTTCATCCATGCTCACAGCAAAAGCTCAGATTCCAGCATGCAGGATTGCTTGCAAGCTTCCCTAAATGAGACAGGCTGTCTCATCTCCACAGATTATGTATGCTCTTGCTTCTGGATCAAAGGACTGGTCTACAGAGTGAGTTCCAGGACAGCCAGGGCTACACAGAGAAACCCTAACAGATGCCAGGCCAGAAGGCACTCACTTTTTTATCCCAGGACTCAGGAGGAAGAGTCAGGTGGATCTCTGTGAGTTCAAGGTCTGCCTGGTCTTCATAGTGAGAGCTCCAGGAAGAAAATTATCATCATCATCCAACATATGATTCAAACAGAAAACTCATTAATTCTAATATTGTTTGAATATTTTTGGTTTAGTTTTCAGGATGCAGAGAAACAGTTTGGAAGTTTATTCAGTCAAAGATCAAACAACATTAATTATTGTATTGCCAATTCACCTTAAAAGGTCAAAGGGGTGCTGGCAAGATGGCTCAGGGGTTAAAAGCACTTGCTATTCTTGCAGAAGACCCAGGTTCGATTCCCAGCACCCACAGGGTAGCTTACATCCATCTGTGATTCCATTGCCAAGAGCTTTGACACCTTCCTCTGGCAGGCACACATGTGATATGCATATAAATTACATATAAATTAAAATAAACACTTAGAAAACATTTTTTAAAAGTCAATAGGGGCCGGGCAGTGGTAGTGCACGCCTTTAATCCCAGCACTTGGGAGGCAGAGGCAGGTGGATTTCTGAGTTCGAGGCCAGCCTGGTCTACAGAGTGAGTTCCAGGACAGCCAGGGCTACACAGAGAAACCCTGTCTCGAAAAAACAAAACAAAACAAACAAACAAAAAAGAATAGGGAACTTCTTTACTATTTACAGTAACCAGGCATCTATAAATAACCACATCTAAACTTTTAGAAAATTAGACGGGCAGTGGCACGCCTTTAACCCCAACACTCGGGAGGCAGAGGCAGGTGGATTTCTGAGTTCAAGGCCAGCCTGGTCTACAGAGTGAGTTCCAGGACAGCCAGGGCTATACAGAGGGGGAAAAAAAAAACTTTTAGAAAAGTAGACATATAAAAACTATTACTAAATACATAAGCCCATGCAGCATGAATAAGTAACTCACAAAAATATATGAATATTTCCAAAGTAACCTTCTAGAATCTTCGCATTTAAACAGCTACACACACAGATGCTTATATTCCCACTCATAGTTGAAATAAATGAACTCCAGGTTGTTTTAGTGAAGCTGATGTTGGATAAAACCACTTCCCCTTACTCTGATTTTTTATTTTCGACCTGTTATAACTTACACTGTTAACGTGTTTCACTCCTCAGGGTAAGTGGTTACAGCAAGAGTAGACTTTTTTTGCAAATTTTGGTTGGGTTTTACTGGTAAGTATTAGCATCTTTAGTCAAGCATTCACCCAGCGAGTGAACTGAGGAACATCAGCTTACAAGCTTAGGGAACCAAAGTAACTTGAAACAGAAACCACAAGCTAATCAGTAAGGAAAATCACTCTCCTTATACAAGGAAGTACAGGAATGAAGCAGTAAACATTTAAAAGGTACACAGAGCTTAAGCTGGAAGTTCTTTAATTCCCCTTTGAAATATACTAACCTGGGGATCATTTTGGATGGAGCCCCTGTTTTTAATTGGCATTCTGTTCCAGAATAGAACGTAATGGATCTGAGATGCCTACTCTTTAGTGAAACATTCTAATAGTAAAGACAACATTGTAAAAATGATTTTGTTTTTTGGAATCATATGCAAGAAGGGAAGACAGCTCAGGGTTAAAGGGCTTGATGTGCAGGCATGAAGACTGGAGTTTGGATCTCAGAAGCCATGTGAATGCCAGGTGAGCAAGACAGCCTGCCGGAAATTCCAGGCTTGATGGAGGAGAAGAGAGATCTCAAAGCCAGTTGGCTGGTGAGGCCAGTCATAGCAGCAAGTTCTGGGTTTGATTGAGAGACCTTGCCTTAAAGAGTGATGGAGGATGATTCTTCTTTCTTTTTTAAGATTTATTTATTTATTTTATGTATGTGAGTACACCGTTGCTGTCTTCAGACACACCAGAAGAGGGCATCAGATCCCATTACAGATGGTTGTGAGCCACCATGTGGTTGCTGGGAATTGAACTCAGGACCTCTGGAAAAGCAGCCAATGCTCTGAAGAGCAATTAGTGCTCTTAACCACTGAGCCATCTCTTCAACCTGGATGAAGATTCTTTTTGTTTGTTTGTTTGTTTTTTTCCGGTTTTTCGAGACAGGGTTTCTCTGTGTAGCCTTGGCTGTCCTGGAACTCACTCTGTAGACCAGGCTGGCCTCGAACTCAGAAATCCACTTGCCTCTGCCTCCCAAGTTCTGGGATTAAAGGCGTGCGCTACCACGGCCCGGCTTGAAGATTCTTAACATTAATCTTTGGCCTCCACATATACCCACCCACATGGCTCCCACACAAAAGCATGTGTGTATATACACAGTCAAAACTGGAAAAATATTAAAATTATACATATGCAAAAGGAGGTACTCTGAATTGAAAATAAAACTATCTGGACTAAAATATTTATCCATTTTAAGCAGAGTTGAGAGTAACTTCCATAGAGAAGATTTGGCTCTGATCTCACTAATTAAATCTGCATTCACAGAGAGGTTATATTCTTATTAAAAAAATAAGATCTTCAGAGAAAATTCTATTGGAAATACCGAAAGTTCCCAATTTATAAACCACAAAATCCAATTATGAGGATGATAGGCAATTTTATGGCAATTATACTGGAAAAATGCAAAACCACATTGTTTGTTCAAAGAAAAAGAAAAGAGGAAGAAGTGAGGTGGGGGACAGTCTTGGCGTCAGAGGCAAAACCAACTGTATTTGTGACTTTTCTTGCTTCTGTGACCAAATACTGACAGGAAGTAGTTTCAGAGAGGGCATTATATTGGCTACAGTGTGGGTGGACAGGTTCCTCTGAAAGAGATGCTTTTCCTCCCCTCCTCCCCTCTCTGGAGATAAGGTCACCTAGCTAGCAGATGTCCCCTCCCCCGCTCCAAGCACACGGGAGAAACAGGTTAGAAAGCACATAGGCTTGGAGGGAGGGGCTGATTAAGCCCCTGCTACCTCATTCCCTAAAGACCAATCAGTTTAAAAGTCACACTGTTCTGCCAATCACATTGTACCTAATGGCGGCTGCTCTAAAGTCCTATTTAAGGTCCCCCACCGGGCTCCACAGGGTCACCTCTGCCTCATGTGCAGGATGACCCCAATGCATTGGAAATAATAAACCTCTTGTTGATTGCATCGCTCTCGATCTCCGTGTCTTTGTGAGGGGGAACTACAGGTAGTTGTGACCTTCATGGGTCCAACACCTCCATCCTAGTGGGGAAGGCAGGGCAACAGGAACACAACTTCAGCTTCTTCCTTGGCATCTGTAGTCAGGGAGAAAAAGTGAAGAAAGCTAGTGCTCAGCTAACCTCTTGCTGCTGCTGCTGCTGCTGCTTCTTCCTCTTCTTCTTCTTCCTCTTCCTCTTCCTCTTCCTTCTCCTCCTTCTCTCTCCTTCTCCTTCTCTTCTCCTCCTCCTCCAAACTGTCCAGAGCCCCAGCCCAAGGAGTGATGCCACTCATGTTTAAAGAGAGTCATTCTGCCTCAATTATCCTAATGTAGATGATATCTCACAGACATGCCCGGAGATTTTTCTCCCAAGGTGATTCCAGACCCTGTTGACACTATAATCTATTCCAAGTCCACCATTTGTCAACTTGACATATTAAAGACAATACCTTCCACCTCTTTTCTCCATGTGTTCGTGGCCATCTCTTATAATGCAAAATGCATTCAGTGCAACTTCAAAAACTCCTATAGTTTTTAGTAGTAAGTTCAGAGTATCTCCTGAGACTCAGAAAAACTTGTAACTGTGGCCACCAAGACTCTTACCCCTCTGTCACAACAACCCCAGTGGCCCTGCCCTAGTAAGTAGTGCAATATGGC
>JADRCH010000104.1:1831920-1938908 GCA_019843965.1 Rhynchomys soricoides
TGAGTTTTGTGTGTTTCTGTGCATATGTGAAAGAGTAATAACACACACTATGATGTTTGAAAAAGCCATATAGAAAATCTACTTTAGCTGAAAGTGATGGCCCAGGCCTTTAATCCCAGTACTCAGGAAGCAGATGCAAGAAGATCATTGTGAGTTTGAAGCCAGCCTGGTTTACAAAGCTAGTTCCAGGCCATCACACACAACACACACACACACACACACACACACACACACACACACACACTCCAATTATCCCATATGGGAACTGGGAATAATGCTTCTACCAGATGTCATAGGTTGTCAAACAAAAATCCCAGGGCCAAGTATGAAATATCTCCCTTCAAGTTGTTGGTCAGTGGCTCTCATAGGCTCCCAGAGCAAAACAAGCTTTTGGTCACTGACCAGAACTTAATTCTCATAAATACGCTGTTGCTGAAGACACCACACACTCGGATCACAGCACATGGGGAAATCAAACTGGTACCCGTCCTGAAGCTTTCTCTCTGCTAACTATCATAAGTGCCAGAAGATGCCGTACGGGCTCTGGAGGAGGGAAGGCATTAACAGTCATATCTAGCTGTAAGCCCTGTGAGTTGTAATAACAACCCAGTCAAGGTGTACCAATTCGAACAACAATGGCACTAATGTTTTTGGGGTGACTAACCACTTTTTGGCAGAATGAAAGACCCACTCTGGTAGATCTCAAACATCGGACAAATGGCTAACTGAGGTGCCTACTTAATCTATCAAAGCAGACCTAGCCACCAGGTTCTCCCAGCCTCCCTCAGTGCTTTCCTGTTACAGGAGACGGCTGGCATCCCCCTCCCCCTCCCCTAAACGTCTCCAGCCTGGGGCAGGGCTGTCCTTCTCCCAGTGGCTCTTCCCTTTACAATCCAGCCTTTTTGGTTACCTGGCCTTTTTGTCTACTCTTTTTCCTCCTCTCCTCACATGACCCAGCTCTGGAATTTACCCTGGACTCTCCCAGACATCTCTGCCTCTGGCTAGGCTCTCCCTTGTATCTACACTAAAAATCATCTCCATACTTGAGGAGTGGTAATGTCCTCTTCCTTTCGGGGTCTTTCTCGTTCACACTCTACAGAGCAGTACTCATGGCTGATACTTTACATTCATCCAAGAGTCTGTGGCTGAGGAGCCATAGACTGCAGAGAACTCATTGCTATTGTTTTCTTGAATAGACACAGTGACAAACGGTCTCCTCAATACTTACCGTAACACCGGTAGATCCATGACCCTCTCCTCTCCTACCAGAGAAGCTTCTTTTTGCAGGGATCGTGGTTACTATAGCAACTCATCATGCCTGGTTAAAGTGCAAGGAATAAGTGATGGCAGAATTTCAGCCATAAATGCAATATCCATACAGGACCCTCTGCCCTAAGGCTCAGAAACATCCCAGAAGAGAGGGCAGGAAGTTAGGGAGAGTTGCTGTGACAAGGACACTGTACACACTGTGCTCACAGAAGCTTTGCTTGCTTGCACAAGATCAAGCTAGTCAACATTCTAGGATGAATGAGGGAGGGTCTCATGAGACCCTACCACTAAGTAAAGATCCGATGGCAGTTGATGGCCCCTGAGGAAAGAATGGGTGTTCTTCATGGGGTGTGGCCCTTAAATGGTTCTCCATGCTCCGGTGAACGGTCCTATACCACGCCTATATAGATATCACTGATTAGATTCAGGTTTTTTGTTAGTTTGTTTGTTTGGTTGGTTGGTTGGTTTGGTTTGGTTGGTTTGATTTGGTTGGTATAGTTTTTGTTTGTTTGGGTTTTCAAGACAAGGTTTCTCTGTATAGCCCTGGCTGTCCTGGAACTCACTCTGTAGACCAGGCTGACCTCGAACTCAGAAATCCGCCTGCCTCTGCCTCCCGAGTGCTGGGATTAAAGGTGTGCGCCACCACTGCCCAAAGAATAAATAAGAATATCAAAAAATTAGCATACTTTCAACATACCATAGGATGGAAAAACATTTTCATTCTAAAAGGTACAAACCCGTGTATAAATGGTAAAAACAAGACTGAAACCCCCAGATGGCAAATACTAAATCAGTTTGGGGTTCACAACTGAACCACCTGGGCTCCAACGGACTTGGGTAACCTCACCCCTAAATTTCCACTATCTCTCTCTTTTTTAAGATTATAAAAAACTTAAGGCTCATAACATGGAAGAGATTCATCAGATAAAATGGAAAGTTTCCAATGCATTGAAACATAAATCCATGTCATCGTAAATACAATACCCAACAGTAAAAACCACTACAACAAATTCACACCATCCTTGTAACAGCCATGATCTGGTTTTACATGCTTCTGACAGATGGCAAATATGGCCGGCTAGATATCGAGCACACTAGGGCTTTGAGGTCACACTCATCGGACAGGGCTGTGCCACTGGTGGCTCTGTGGGGATGGAAAATTTTTAACTGCCAAACTTCCTTGAAATCCTGAGCTCCTGGCCTCGAGGGATTGCCAAATAGTCCGAACATACACACATTTCTAAAAAACAGTCTCAAACGGTTGCCAAAAAGAAACGTAAACCTGATACCACATTGAGCTACCTGGCATGAGCCCTGACCCCTAGACCCACACCCGGTTTGTGGTTTTCGAGCTTAAAAGCTATGCGTTTCTGCTGTTCGGGGCTCTACCCAGCGCGCTGGATTCCTGAATAAAGCTTTTTGCTGGTTGCATCAAGCTCCGTCTTTGTTGGTCATTGGGGATTGCGCGGTGCCCGGCTAGGTGAGCGGTGGTCTCCCCAAGTTGGGGGTCCATCAGCTCAACTCCAGAAGCAAAGCGGGCACCAGCACATTCAAACAGTGTATCCTTTACATATCAAAGCGAAAATTAAGAAAGCAACATGGTCACTCCATCAGAAAGATGGTAGGGCCGGGCAGTGGTGGCGCACACCTTTAATCCCAGCACTCGGGAGGCAGAGGCAGGTGGATTTCTGAGTTCGAGGCCAGCCTGGTCTACAGAGTGAGTTCCAGGACAGCCAGGGCTATACAGAGAAACCCTGTCTTGAAAAACGAAAATGAATATAAAAATAAAATAAATTTAAAAAAATGTGTTAATAGCTGGTTGCAGGCCTAGCTACTAATCTCCCAACTGGCCTTGTGAGATTAATTACGAGTTCAGAGCTGTCATGACATTCTCTGGTCATGCTGCTTGAGTTTTCGACCCCTGTTGGAAAGGTTTTGAAGTCATAGGGAAAAATTTATCTACCACTACCTCCTTGGGGAGTTTCTCCCCTTCTAGTTTATTTTGATAGAGGTTCATGTGGGTGGCTCTCTTAGATTTATGAGAGCAGAGAGTATTGCTTTCATAGTTTCTATGCGCAAGGACAGAGATACTAAAAATAATTAAGCTGGAAAAAACACTTGATAGAGATATTACAAACAATTTAAAATAATTTGTTTGATTCACCAAATGCCTTGAGTCCTTCCTAGGAGCCTGGCACTTTTACAGAGTGGGGACACAGGACCCGACTAAACGACAGGAATTTATATTCTCCTCTGGGAAAGGGAGCAACGATGAATTAATACTTATATCATTGGAAATAGCTAAGAAAACTAAAGCAAGCTGGGCAGTGGTGGTGCACGCCTTTAATCCCAGCACTCGGGAGGCAGAGGCAGTCGGATTTCTGAGTTCTTGGCCAGCCTGGTCTACAGAGTGAGTTCCAGGACAGCCAGGGCTTCACAGAGAAACCCTGTCTCAAAAAAACAAAAAACAAACAAACAAACAAACAAAAAAAAGATGGTAGGGAGTAAGGACAGCTGTGTAAAGCTTGAAGCATAAGATGTGAGGTTCTGGTTCATGGATCATATATTGGACCCATCCCTGACTCTGCTGAACACTGAGATTTCTCCATTCAGATTCAGACATCAAATGGGTTTTAGGGACCAGCTTGGCTATGCCGTTGGGTGACATGACATGCCTGGCTATAATCCTCGTGCCTGCACTAACCGGTACTCCTGTCTTGGTATTTGTCCAAATAGTAGATTTGTTTGAGACATGACTGCTCTGCCTGAGGGCACTCAGCTGCTGGTCTCCAGACAACTCCTAGCAGCAGGCCAGAGTTCCACTATCATGAGCAGACGCAGCCTCTAGTGTGATCTGGGCCCACTCCAGACCTGCAGCTTTCCATGGTGGATATCTCATGGTCCTTGGATTTCCAACATCTTGAGTCTCCATTTCAACTTGGGCTTTACCTTCACAACTTCATGGGGTGGCCCCCCAGACTCTCTTTGCAAGGACTCTGATCATCGAACATTATCTAACCCCAAAAGCTTTCTGAAGTCTCAGGACAAGGCTCCAGAACCCCCATCATTTTGTGCATTTCATAGTAGCTGTCACATTCTGCTAACTTGAGATGAAGGCTGTTTAAGGCAAGCAACCTCTTTCTATTTTCTTTCTTTCTTTCTTTCTTTTGTTTTTTGTTTGTTTGCTTGTTTTGTTTTATTGTTTTGTTTTTCGAGACAGGGTTTCTCTGTGTAGCCCTGGCTGTCCTGAAACTCACTCTGTAGACCAGGCTGGCCTCGAACTCAGAAATCCACCTGCCTCTGCCTCCCGAGTGCTGGGATTAAAGGCGTGCGCCACCACTGCCCGGCCTCTTTCTATTTTCAAAAGTTTGTTGTCAGGGCCTAGATGGTCTGTAGTTCCTTTCTCAGGCAGAAACCCTGACCCAGATGTTGCCAGAAGATGGTGCTCACATGCAGGGGGAGGAGTGTTTGACAGCACATACCTGTGGGCAAGACACAAGACAAGACCTGAGGTCGGAAAGGAATGTCCCCTGGGGCGAAACAGTGCTACAAGGGCAGGGAGATGCAGAAGAAAAATTCAGATAAGAGGGTCAAGGGGACAGTTTGCTCAGGCTCTGCCCTAGTAGCCAGATAAGCAGTGGGGAATATCAAAAATCTCTGTCTCTCTGTTTCTCTGTCTCTGTCTCTCTCTTTCCCTCTCTCTCTCTCTTTCTCTCTCATTTTTTTGAGACAGTGTTTCTGTGCATAGGCCCAGACTGTCCTAGAACTCACTCTGTAAACCAAACTGGCCTTGAACTCACAGAGATCTGCCTGCCTCCACCTCCTGAGTGCTGAGATTAAAGGCGAGCGCCACCACACCCAGCTCAATCCATAATTTCACAAGTTAGACCCTTCCCGAGTGAGGTCTGGCCCTCAGAGTCCCTTTCTTACTGTCCGCAACTTTAAAGTTGTTCACATACCTTCTGTCATCTAAGTTCTTTTTTTACAAGGAAACTTCTCTGAGTGTACGTGTGTAACAGTCCACAGACAAACAGTTCACAACACCTAAACTTGTGTTTTAAAAATACTGTTTTGAATTTCAAGAAAATATAAAGTTTTATTTTTATTTTTTTTTTGTTTTATTATTTTATTTAATTGTGTTTTATGTGCGTGTGTGTTTTGCCTGCATGTATGTCTGTATATCACATGGTGCCTGCAGAAGTCAGAAGAAAGCATTGGATCTCCTGGGATTATAGTTGGTTGTTGGTGCTGGGAACTGAACTCAGATCCTCTTCAAGAGTCACAAGTGCTTGTAACTGCTCCACCTTCTCTCCAGCCCCTAAGCTTTACATTTCAAAATACCTTTTTGTTCTCTTTCAATGTATATCTTTTTTATTTATTTATTTATTTTTTTTGGGTTTTTCGAGACAGGGTTTCTCTGTGTAGCCCTGGCTGTTCCCTGGCCTCAAACTCAAAACTCTGCCTGCCTCTGCCTCCCAAGTGTTGGGATTAAAGGTGTGCACCACCACTGCCTGGCATTATTATGTATCAATTATTTTTCTTAGATTTATTTACTTATTATATGTAAGTATACATAGCCATTTTTCAGACACACCAGAAGAGGGCATCCGATCTCATTACGGATGGTTGTGAGCCATCATGTGGTTGCTGGGATTTGAACTCACTACCTTCGGAAGAGCAGTCGAAGCTCTTAACCGCTGAGCCATCTCTCCAGCCCCTCAATGTATATCTTAATAAGGACCATGAGCAACAGCCATTGCATAGCCTGGATGCTCTATTACCTTGACATTTAATCTGCAGAGAAATTAGTGAATTCATTCTAAATTAAACCTCACAGAAATTCTCAGACATGGACAGGATGGAACCATATTTATTGTGAGAATAATCTCTAACCCAGTCTTTATTCCCCTCTAAGGCTGAATGATCCAGGGCTCCCGTCAGCATTTCCCTAGGCAGTGTGGTACTCGGAAATCCCACCAGAATGGTCCATCACCGAGCTCCGCCCATAACATTCTAGCACTTTCCTGGCCGACTTTCAGACACTTCCACATTCCCTGTAAACCTGTTCTATCTCACTCTCAATTCTCCATATCTTATATTCTCTGCTTTTCTTGTTACTATCTACAATCAGAATCTAACCAGAAGTGGTATTGAAAGAGATGCTTTTCCTCCTCCCCTCCCCTCTCCGGAGATAAGGCCGCCTAGCTAGCAGATGTCCCCTCCCCCCTCAGAGCACACAGAAGAAACAGGCATAGACTTAGAGGGAGGGGCTGATTAAGCCCCTGCTACCTCATTCCCTAAAGACCAATCAGTTTAAAAGTCACACTGTTCTGCCAATCACATTGTACCTAATGGCAGCTGCTCCAAAATCCTGTTTAAGGTCCCTGAACAGGCTCTGGGGGTCGCTCTCCCATCTTGGTATGTAGAGTGGTCTCAGCATGCTGATGAATCAATAAATTTCTCTTGCATTTTGCATCAATCCCCGACTCCGTGTGTCCATTCAGAGGGTCTTCGGTAAGTTAAGACTCCCCAGAGTCTTACAGTATGGGTTTATTTTGATTTAGGCTTTGACAGGAAAACAGTCTGGGGAGCAAGACAGGGTGGCAAGGACAGGTGTCCAGCTGACTACATGGCATCTGCTGTCAGAAGAGAGAGTAAGGAGTGCTGCCCGGCCGGCTTTCTCCTTTTAATGCCATCCAGGGTCCAGGGCCAGGGAACTGAGCTACGAATATCGTAGGTAGTAGATCTTTTCACCTCAGTGACCCTAATGTAGAAAACATCTCACAGACACATCCAGAGAATTTTCTCCAAGTTGATTCCAGACCCTGTCAAGTTGACCATCAATATAAACCATCACACCAACTAACTAGTTAACATAGGGTTCAGGAATAATTATTATATTTGTTTTTGTTTTGTTTTGTTTTTAATATTCAGGCACCCAATATATTTACTTTAGTAGATTTTAAGAGATAGGTTTTGTTGTTGTTGTTGTTTTGTTTTTTTGGTTTTTCGAGACAGGGTTTCTCTGTGTAGCCCTGGCTGTCCCGAAACTCACTCTGTAGACCAGGCTGGCCTCGAACTCAGAAATTCACCTGCCTCTGCCTCCCAAGTGCTGGGACTAAAGGTGTGCGCCACCACTGCCTAGTGAGGGACAGTTTTAAGTGTTCAACAATGACATAGAACCCATTTGTTGTTGGTTAATAAGGGCGTGGTGTACTGCCAAGCCGAGAATTTCTTTGTAATCACTCTTATTAGTTCTAACGGTGCCCCAGTTTGGTTGATAAACTGCTGTTGGGTAAACTCAAAATCTCAGTGCAGATTGTGTGGCCATGTGATAACTAACATTATGTACTGAGCTTCAATTATTGTACCTAAAAGCCTAAAACCAAAATTTGCTCTAAGTCTACCTGCCCAAGGACAGATAACTTCCGAGAATGCGGAGGGCTATTCTTGTGATTGCCTGTCCAAGAACAACTTTTAAGAAATTGTTTATTCGAGATAATGGTCACAAAGGTTTGCTTGCTCAAGATAACCAAGATATCTGTTTGCTAAATAGAGCATACCCTTCTGATTGTGGGATGTGTGCCTACACATAGGCCGAACACAACCTCATGGGTTTCTTGCCTTTGTAACCCCTAACTAGTGTGTCTTAGCACCATATTTTGGGACTCCCAAATCCCAGATGAAGCCCTGGTATCAGAAGCCAAATAAAAGCCTCTTCTTTGTTAAAATACATTCCTAGTCAGACTGGTGAACTGCTTAGACTCCAGACCTGTAACAGCAGCTGTAAGAAGCTGAAAGTTAGACCTGGTTCTGCCTCCCAGCCCCATGCTCCCAGGAATGACTGGTTGGACCCGAAGGTCGAAACTACCTGTAGTTCTCCCTCGAGAAGACACGGAGATCGAGAGCGATGCAATCAGCACGAGGTTTATTATTTCCAGTGCATTGGAGTCATCCTGCACACAAGACAAGGTGACCCCGAATTCTCAAAGCTCACACCTTTTATACATTCTTGAGGCAGATTCTGGTCACAGCCCGAGTTGGCTGGTTGATCTTATCTCTGGGGAGGGGAAGGGGGGGGAAATGTTCGTCCCATGGGAAATATCTACTAGCTAGGCGGTCTTATCTCCAGAGAGGGGAGGAAACGCATTTCTTTCAGACTCAGACTCAAAATATATTTACAAATTTTTTGGTCAGATAGCTAGGCTCTACTCTGACTAGATGATAACTTGAGATAACCCATTTATCTTAACCTACATTCTGCTATGTATGTAGCTGATTACTGGTGCTCAGGTACCACATGTCTGTCTGCTTACATCAATCTACCCTTCTCTCTCTCTCTCTCTCTCTCTCTCTCTCTCTCTCTGGATTTTTCGAGACAGGGTTTCTCTGTGTAGCCCTGGCTGTCCTGGAACTCACTCTGTAGACCAGGCTGGCCACGAACTCAGAAATCTGCCTGCCTCTGCCTCCCGAGTGCTGGGATTAAAGGCGTGTGCCAATACAGCCCAGCTTACTCTTTTCTCAAATTATCCCTGGAGAGTCTGGTGATACCCTGATCATCTGGACCACAGAGCACAGGATATACAGAAGACCAATGGGTGTCGCTGGGCAGGCGGCCATGTTCCCACCAGCATTCCCACCTATTCCTAGGGCAGCCATCTTATTTCTGTCTTCCATACTGGGTTTCCATATGAACTGGAATGTGAAAGAAGTAAGTTTGGAAATGCAGCTGTGAGCCATGAAGAATGAGGAAAGAATCTTAAACTGGAGAATGACGGGTTCAGGCTTTGCATATTTAAGTCATTCTGAAGAGAGGATTGACCTTTGTGGGAAACAAACCACGTGAGTTTTGAATGTGAGGACAGGACTTCTCTGCACCATGATTTAATGATGAAAGACCCTGGCCTTTTAAAAAGAGAAGAAAAATACCCCTAGACTCAGCACTAGAGCCATAGGTCACCCAGGGCCTAAGATGGGCTAAACTAATCCCCCCCTAGACAGTTCTGGGAAATGGTTGTTTTGCCTTGGCGCGCCCTGTTCCAGGGATAGGCCCACCATAAAACGTCACAGTGACATCTATTCTGAGAATTGTTTTGGGAAATGGTTATCCTGTTGATCAACCACAGATGTCACAATGAACTTCAGCTGCTCAGGGTCAATCTCCTCTGCCCCTGTGTGGGTTATGAGCTCCGCCCAGTGCACTGCCTTCCTGAATAAACCTCCTGTGCTTGCAGCAAGTTTGGTCTCTCGTTTGTCATTGGGGGGTCACGTCTTCCCGAGGCTTGAGTGAGGGTCTCCCCAAACTCGGGGGTCTTCCAATGATATGTCCTTAGAGTCTAAGAAAGCTTCCCAAATCATGTTCAAACTAGGTCCCCTGTTCAAAGATCTGCATGTTAAATGATAATTTGATTTCTAGAAAAAAAAATAAAAACAGACTATTTAATAGTGCTTTTCCAAACACACACACACACACACACACACACACACACACACACATACACTGTCACTGTCTTCAGACACACCAGAAGAGGGCATCAGATCACATTACAGATGGTTGCGAGCCACCATGTGGTTGCTGGGAATTGAACTCAGGACTTCTGGAAGGGTAGTCAGTGCTCTTAACCGCTGACCCATCTTTCCTTTTTTAAAATTAAAAAGAGTATGTGTGTGTTCTTGTGTTTTAATGTGGACACATGCATCCACAGCGTGTATGTGAAGGTCAGATGTTGGATGTTCATCTTTGCTTCTCTGTGTTTGAGATAGCATCTCTGCTCCATTGTGCATATGCCTGGCTAGCTGGAGAATGAGATTTCAGGCATTCCCCTGTTTCAGCTTCCCATCTCGCCACAGGGACTGCAGACGTGCACTAGCGTGTGCAGATGTGCACTAGCGTGTGCAGCTCTCCATACTTTCCGGGCATCCCGACTCAAAGCCTCACACCCACATGGTAACTGTTTTACCTACAGAGCATCTGCCCAGCCCAGGATTCCCCACTGACGTGACTCCCAGATGCTTCAGAAGTAAATGTTTGACCACAGCAAGTAATTAGTTCCAGATACAGAGCAGTGTTTCCCTTACTTTTAGATCTTTGCTGTTTTTCAGCCTTGTTTGTTTGCTTGCTTGCTTGCTTGTCCTGGCTTCTTAAAGTTGTCAATTTGAAGACCCTATGGACTACAAACTCTAAATTCTAAGCAGCAAGCATCATGATTGTTAGTCCTATGCAGCGCTCACATGTGCCAGACAATGGTCTGAACTCCCTATGCATGTTAACTCATTTGATCCTTGTGAAACTAAATCTGGAACAATCTCTCACTTTGTGATTACTGTACTTATTTATAAAATATAGGTGACATCAGAAGACATCTGCTTCCCTTTCTCACCACTATAAGCCTAACTAACAATGTCTATGCTTAAAACTCTTCAAGCAAGAAAAGAGCCAAAAATAATGACAAAAAAAAAGCTCCCAAACACTAAAAATAAAAGCATGAAAAATTAACTTCAATTCTGTACTATAAAAAATTCATCTAAAAAATAAAATGATGCAAGAAAGTCATACTGAAAGTTTTTTGTTTTTTGTTTTTTTAATAGTTTTTCGAGACAGGATTTCTCTGTGTAGCCCTGGCTGTCCTGGAACTCATTCTGTAGACCAGGCTGGCCTCGAACTCAGAAATCCTCCTGCCTCTACCTCCCAAGTGCTGGATTAAAGGCATGCACCACCACTGCCCAGCTTGGTTTTTGTTTCTCAAGACAAGGTTTCTATGAGTAGTCCTGGCTGTCCCAGAACTCACTCTGCAGAGCAGGCAGGCTTGAACTCATGGAGATTCACCCACCTCTGCCTCCTGAGTGATGGGATTAAAAGTGTGCACCACCCCCAACCCCTAGCCATACTGAAAAATTTAAAGTAGTGAAAAAATGTGAATGAGTGATACTGTGAATGAGAACAAAGGTTAGCCTGAGAAAGAGTTGGTCAGGAGTGCTCTGTTGTTGTCTCGAAATTCCCGTACAATCCACAGGCAAGCCAATCTTCACCACAGATCCAGAACCTCATTTCTCAGCACGCATATCTCAACTATTCTGGATCCCAGAACCAGAACCTCTCACGAATACCACCACAGGCTCGTTGTTACTTTCCTGTTGCTGTGATAAAAAATACTCTTGACAAAAATCAAATGACAGAGCTGGGAAGTGGTGGCGCACGCCTTTAATCCCAGTACTTGGGAGGCAGAGGCAGGTGGATTTCTGAGTTGGAGGCCAGCCTCGTCTACAGAGTGAGTTCCAGGACAGCCAGGGTTATACAGAGAAACCCTGTTTCAAAAAACCAAAGAAAAAAAAGAAATTAGTCTTTTAATTTTTAGTTCAGTCTCACACAAATTCTCGGGACATGGGCAGAATGCAGCCAGATCTTTAGCAACAGTATCATAAAACATAGCCCCAAGGCTAGACCCTGTAGAATCCTTGCTTTCCTCTGACACCTCATGGATTGGGCCTCTGCTGTCCCCATTTCTTCCTACACCACTAACTTCTAAGCTTGCACAAGAATGAATCTTTAAGTTCTGTCCAGAGTACTCAATGGCTTTTCCAGATCAACATTTCATGAAATATTCCAAAGGGCTGAAAATCACATAGTCTATCAGGGAAAAAATGATTCTCAGGACCACGTTTCACACAAGTTACCATTCTGTCACTGTGATAAAACACACTGTCAAAGGCCGGGCAGTGGTGGTGCACACCTTTAATCCCAGCATTCCGGAGGCAGAGGCAGGCGGATTTCTGAGTTGGAGGCCAGCCTGGTCTACAAAGTGAGTTCCAGGATAGCCAGGGCTATACAGAGGAACCCTGTCTCAAAAAACCAAAAGAAAAAACAAAGAAAGAAAGAAAAATAAAAGAAAAAAGAAAAAACACACTGTCAAAAACCAAGTTTGCAAAGTAAGGGTTTCCTTTGGCTTATAGTTCTGGAGAGAAAGAATCCATAATGGTAGATGTATTGGCTGGTTTTGTGTGCCAACTTGACACAAGCTGAAGTTATCTGAAGTTAGCTGAAGGAGCCTCCCTTGAGAAAATGACTCCATGAGATTCAGCTGTAAGGTATTTTCTCAATTAGTGATCAAGGGGTGAGGGTCCCTTGTGGGTGGTACCATCTTTGGGCTGATAGTCCTGGGTTCTATAAGAAATCAAGCTGAGCAAGCCAGGGGAAGCAAGCCAGTAAGTAACATCCATCCATGGCCTCTGCATCAGCTCCTGCTCTTTGACCTGCTTGAGTTCCAGTCCTGACTTCCTTTGGTGATGAACAGCAATGTGGAAGTGTAAGCTGAATAAACCCTTCCCCCCGCCCCCCAACTTGCTTCTTGGTCATGATGTTTGTGCAGGAATAGAAACCCTGACTAAGACAGTGGAGAAGACATTAGAACACACGGGAAGCATATTGTAGGAGCAGGAAGCTGGCTGATCGTATTTCATCAGCACACAGGAAACAGAGAGAAAAGAGAACAGGAAGTTCAAGTTTTTTTGTTGTTTTGGTTTTTTTTGTTTGGTTTATTTTTATTTTTATTTTTTTTGTTTTTGTTTTTTCAAGACAGGGTTTCTCTGTGTAGCCCTGGCAGTCCTGGAACTCGCTCTGTAGACCAGGCTGGCCTCAAACTCAGAAATCCACCTGCCTCTGCCTCCCAAGTGCTGGGATTAAAGGCATGCACTGCTCAGCGTGGTGCTGAAGCTTAATGATTCATGTTTATTTTTTTTTTTTAAGATTTATTTTTTTTTTTGAAAACAGATGTATTTATTTATGTAGAGTACACTGTAGTTGTCTTCAGACACATCAGAAGAGGGCATCAGATCCCATTACTAATGGTGAGTGATCATGTGGTTGCTGGGAACTGAACTCAGGACCTCTGGAAGAGCAGTTGGTGTTCTTAACCACTGAGCCATCTCTCCATCCCAGTGGTTCATACTTCTAGTGAGAGCATTTCAATATGGTGAAAATTGCAAGAAAAGACAGAAAAGAGTGTATGACTCACAAATCACTTACTAAAAACAACAACAACAACAACAACAACAAAAATCCTTTTAAACTTCAAAGCTAAATGTTTTCTTGGGGTGTGGGAGTGTTTTGCCTGCTTCAAGACGCCTTCCTAACCGTATGGGAATATTCATTGAGGGCTGGAAAGATGGCTCAGTGGTTAAGAGCACTGATTGTTCTTCCAGAGGACCTGAGTTCAATTCCCAACAACCACGTGGTGGCTCACAACCATCTGTAATGGGATCTGGTGCCCTCTTGATCTGGTGTGTCTGAGGACCACCAGCAGTGGTATACTCACATACACAAAATAAATAAAATCTTTTTTAAAAAAAAGAAAGAAAGAAAGCGAATATTCATTGCAATGTTCCTTGAAGTAATATGTCAGAACCAGTTTTGTGTTGACTAACACATCAGAGACGACCTCAGATGCATCAAAACACAGACTCCTAGCCGGGCAGTGGTGGCGCACACCTTCAATCCCAGCACTTGGGAGGCAGAGGCAGGCGGATTTCTGAGTTGAGACCAGCCTGGTCTGCAGAGGGAGTTCCAAGACAGCCAGGGCTACACGGAGAAAAACCGAAAAAAAAACCAACAACAACAACAACAACAACAAAAACCACATAGACCCCTTTCATTAGTTTGACCAAGAGTGGGCTCAAATGTGAACTCTTCCCTTCTCTCCCTGTAACTTCCGTCTGTCTATTGTGATTGTTGGCCCATCCTTGGTCTGTTATGTCTGCCTTCCTGAATGTTGTCTGATGCCTCACTGTCTCTGTGTCTGCCTGCCTCTAACAGAGGGCTTCGCTCTGTATTTATTGAGCAGCATAGAAAACACGACATGGGAATGGAATGAGAGATACTTTACAGAAATCTTTAACAGAGCCTTACAGGGCAAGAAGTCATTTTAATGACCTTAAGTGACCCCGAAGCACTCATAAAAGCCAACAGTCTTGCAAACAGATACTATCAAGCCACACCTTCCAGTTATTGCCTACGTTTATGGCAGTTATTTGTTGTATAGGGTTGTTTTCAAATCTCTTGGCTGCTTTTAGCAAATGGTTGCCACCGCATAAGTGCTGGGTAAATTCTATGTCAACTTGACACAAGCTAGACTTATCTGAAAGGAGGGAACCTTTGAGAACATTAGATCCAGATGTAAGGCATTTTTTAAATTAGTGATTGATGGGGGAGGACCCAACCTGCTGTGAATGGTGCTACCCCTGGGCTGCTGGTTCTGGTTTCTATAAGAAAGCAGGCTGATCAAGCCATGAGGAGAGAGCCAGTAAGCAGCTCCCCTCTGTGGTCTCTTCATCACCTCCTTCATCATCATCAGGATCCTTTGCTTACCAGCTTGTTTATGTGAGCCCTCTTGCTTAAAATGTATCAATGTAGCTTAAAGAACCTCATGCTGGGCAGTGGTGGCACATGCCTTTAATCCCAGCAGATATGTTTATTTTTAAACTATTTTTGGTATGCTACACTAGAGAATCAGGAGTGATGTCCTGAGAACCAGAGGGAACATTGGAGACAGGCACAGAAGAAAGATTTGCGTTTTCTCAGATATCCTTTCTAAAAGTTCACTTTTTGAACTTTCTGCCATGAAGAAATGACTGATTCGAAAGAACAGTGAGGCCGGGCAGTGGTGGCGCACGCCTTTAATCCCAGCACTCGGGAGGCAGAGGCAGGCAGATTTCTTAGTTCAAGGCCAGTCTGGTCTACAGAGTGAGTTCTAGGACAGCCAGGGCTACACAGAGAAACCCTGTCTCGAAAAACCATAAAAAATTTAAAAAAAAAACCATAGCTAACAATTATGCATTCTAAGGTGCTGAATATTGTTATGTAATAAATCAGTAGGGCAGTAATAATAGCCCAAAAGGTAAGTATTTGTTTGAGAAAGGACATAGAAAAGATAGAAGGAATGATCAAGGGCTGGAGGGATGGCTCAGTGGTTAAGAGCACTGTCTGCTCTTCCAGAGGTCATGAGTTCAATTCCCAGCAACCACGTGGTGGCTCACAACCGTCTGTAATGGGATCTGGCACCCTAAACATTGTACTATATACGTAAAATAGATAAACAAGTCTTTAAAAAGAAAAGAAGAAGGAATGATCAAAGTGGCTGTCTGGCTGAGACAGCTCTTATGGAGGACCTTGTTGCAGGCAAAGGAGGAACCATTGCAACGTCTTGAGGTGGGAGTGTACCTGGCACCACCTGGTAACAACCTGGAGGCTAGGAGAGATGCAGCCAAGTGACAGGTAGCTTAAGTCAGTAAGGTAATGGATCCTATAGACAAGGGTCTGTTTTCTTAGTAAAATCGGGGGCTCTAGGTTACAGAGTGGTATAGCCAGATTCACATGTTAAAAGTCCACTCTAATTCCTCTGCTGAGACTGAATGTGAGGGCTAAAGTTATGTTGTTGTTGTCGTTGTTTTATTTTGTTTTATTTGGTTTTTCAAGACAGGGTTTCTCTGTGTAGCCCCGACTGTCCTGGATCTCACTCTGTAGACCAGACTGGTCTCGAACTCAGAAATCCGCCTGCCTCTGCCTCCCAAGGGCTGGGGTTAAAGGCGTGCACCACCACTGCCCGGCTAAAGTTATATTTTAAGATTAAATTATTGTGCTTAAGAAATCTATTAAACAAAAAATGTCTCTAACCCATAAGCCCCCCTTGCCCAAGGGAACTTCCTGGAACACTGGGAGCTGTTGTTCACATAAGATAATAAGCCACATGTTTGCACTTCTGTAAACAAGGTTGGTTGCCACAACTTCACAGGATGTGTTTGGTCACACATAAGAAGCAGGTACATAGGCAGGAAGCATACATGCTTGCTTCTGATTGGACAAAGATGGGAAGTATGTAGCTTGGTAGGTTTTTGCCTTTGTAAAGCACCAGATTAACGTAATTCAAGACTGTGGGAATCCTGGGTATGGACCTGGCCAGTGTTCATTGTCCTGGCCAGTATTTAATAAAGCTTGTTTCAAATTTGGCTAAAAAATTGTGGTAGTGGTCTTATTCTTGGCCATTGGGATTAATATAATAGAGCCTGTAGGAGAGTAACAGGCACTGGGAAATAGTTACCAAAACCCAGGCAGACCAGCTGTGATCACAAAACTAGCTAGGCTGGTGTCAATAGAGATACTGAGAGGTGATGGAAACAGTGGGTGATTCTTAGAAGGCAAAGGAGCCAGGCAGTGGTGGCGCACGCCTTTAATCCCAGTACTGGGGAGGCAGAGGCAGGCGGATTTCTGAGTTCGAGACCAGCCTGGTCTACAGAGTGAGTTCCAGGACAGCCAGGGCTACACAGAGAAACCCTGTCTCTTCTCGGAAAGCCAAAAAAAAAAAAAAAAAAGGTGGCAAAGGATGTTTTGACAAGAGGAATTCAGGATGACACGAAGCCTCTGGACTTGTAATTAGAAGGATGACTTTGTCATACAGAGCAAGGGGAGAGTCACGAATTCAGTTCTGTGTCATAAAACTGGAGATGCTTGTAAGATATCAAAATGATGATGCCAGCTAGGCTCTACATGGCTCAGGATCGGGGGAAAGAAATGAATGGAGAAGTTAATAGTGGAGGTATTAATTTCGGTATTAATTAATACAGGCAATATGTAAGTGATTAGGAGTTGATTGGCCCACGAAGGGAGTATGAGTCTCAAAGTCTTAGTCCTGGTGTGTACTCAGCAACAGGGCAAGATGGTGTGCAACAAGGATCAAGCAGAGTGCTCACTGGTGATCTTTTCTGACCGGAGTGACGGGCTCGTGAATGTATTCTCTTTTTGATAATTCCTTGAGCTACTTTCCCCTACATATGCTAGTCTCTAATAAAGTTTTAGCCCTCCTTTCTATTCCTTTGCCTTTTCTGTTCCTCACTATGCTCTCTGGAATCAGAAAGAAATGAACCCCCTCAAAAAAATTTTAAGATGTCTACTGTTTCTTTTTTCTTCAATTCTGACTGACTCTTCTTCCCAAAACATGGCTAGCTTCAGAACTAAGGAACAGTGATTTTTAATTTAAACTTTATTATTTTTCTACCTATGGTGTTTTGTTTGCATGTGTCTGTATCCAACACATGTGCCTCATGTCCATAGAAGCCAGGAAAGCGCATAAGATATGCTAGGACTAGAGTTATAAATGGTTGTGAGCCATCATGAGGGTGCTGGAGATTGAACCCTGGTCCTCTGGAAGAACAGCAATGACTCTCAACCATTGAACCTTCTCCCTAGGTACAGATACTGACTAATACAAAAAGACTATCTGAGACCCCACTATTTAATGTGGCATGGAGTTCAATCTCATTGTTACTAATGGTGGACAAGGAGTGCTGCTTCTCACTCTTTGTCCAGGCTCATGTTTTACAGTCTTCCAAAGAACCAAGGAGTCTTTCCTCAAAGCCTGGAAGCCATAGGACTCACAGAGAGTAGCCAGAAATCCCATTCAGAGTCTTGGTCATTGTGTAGAAGCAAAGATCTACCTATCAGCTGTAGGCAACTATCTGTGATGGTTAAATGTGTTTGCCAACTGATCGGATCTGGACTCAATTAAGAGGCAAGCATCTTGGCACACTTGTGAGGGATTTTCTTAATTAGGTTAACTGAAATAGGAGGCCCTACTATGAGTGTGGGCAGCACTACCTACACTTGTGGGAAGTACTTTACCAATACCCTGACCCTGACCCTGACCTGGGGGAGGCTTTGCCAGTTCCCATGGTTCTGATGCAAGGGGGTCCTTGTGTCATTAATACACACTCGTTCTAGACTTCCCACTGGCCCCGTGTAGTTTCATCAGGGCCTCTGAGAAAGGCTTGGGTTGGTCTAGCTTCCCACAGCCAGACATAAGGATGTCCAAGGGAAAAGCTTTTGCTTTTTGCGTGTTCTATTTCCCATCTTGTTGGCAAGTTCATCAGTTTCTTCCACTACTACCCTCCTTTGCTGATGTTAGAAATGAGCTCCTTTGGCTTTCCAACACAGACTGAAGACGAGCAGCTCTTCAGGACTCTTCTGGGCTTTCAGTACCAGATTGAGAAGACTGAGGGATCCGGCCTCATGGACTGAGCAGCTCCTGGGTTCTCAGTCTCTCCTCCAGTGTGAAGAAAACCAGTGTTAGACTACCCAGACTATATCATGTAAGCTAACCTAAAAGACTTTCCATACGTATTCACTCCACTGGCTCTATTCCTCTAGAACAGATGAAGAAAGCAACACATGGACTGAAAGATGGCTCAGAGGTTAAGGACCTAGTTTCAGTTCCTAGCACCCACATGAAGGCTCACAACCATCCTTAACTCCACTTCCAGGACATGCAGTACACTCTTCTGGCTCCGTGGGCACCAGGCACACACGTTACACATACGTGCAGATAAAATACATAGACAAATAAAACTAAATTATTTTTCAAAAATTAACACATAAACCCTAAGAATGGAGATCTCTGAGAAACCAAAGTAGGTAGCAATCAATCTAATCAATCAAAATCAAAGTAGGTAATCAACAGCATTAGTAATGAGTTTTAAAAACAGCACAAAAACCCGAGCAAAGAACAATGACCAGATACCACATTTCAGAGGTAGGAAGTCATTGACTTCGTTGTTAGGTGAACAAACTTTACTATAGGCTAGAGATGGATGTCTCAACCACAGGGTTTCTGCCTCTTTCAATTCCTTCATTCTCTGTATGGTAGATTTGGCTATGGGTATCAGAACTGATATTACAGACCCAGATCCATTAGCCAGCTCTCAAGCAAGAACCAGTGCCGAACACCTGAACACCCATACCTGGAAACTCAGTACTTTTGTTAGGTTCAGCACAGGAGGGGGCTGGCAAGTCTTGGTGGAAAGACTCTTTTGAGGAGCAGTCTCAGGTTAGCCATTCAGAAGGAAGAAGCTGCAGTTATAGGTTTTGTGCACTGTCAACTTGTGCTTTGCCAATACCCTGACCGGGACCTGGCGGAGGCTTTGCCAGTTTCCGTAGATCTGAGGTACTGAGGTCCTTTGTCATTGATACCCACTCATTCGGGACTTCAACAGCTCCTGCTACTCTCTCAGGGTTTTCTTTATGCCTCACAATAACGGAAATAAAGGCTGTAATTTCATTGGTGGCGTGAGGCTACTGGTTTCAGGTGAGCATGGAGGGGAAGGGTTAAGTTGTAACACTTAAGGGAAGCCTCTGTAACCCAGTGAGAGAACAAATAACTGATTTGCCACACCAGGAAGAAGCCAGGCAGGACCAAGAGGAAATGGACTGCAGGCCTCTGAGCTTCTGAGGAACTGAGGTAATGGCAGAACCAGAGGGACGGAACAGTGCATGAGTTATTTCTCCGTTGATATAAAACACCACGACAAACATTCAGAGGACGAGCCTGTGGAGAGGGGGAAGCATGGCAGCAGGCAGGTATGCTGGCTGGAGCATGAAGCTGAAAGCTTACATCTTCCACCACAGCAGGAAGCAGACAGCAAACTGGAAGCGGCTCGAGGTTTTTAATTTTCAAAGACTTACCCAACTGGCATACTTTCTCCAGCGATGCTAAATCTTCTAAACTTTCCCAAACAGTACCAACTGGGTTCCAAGTCTTCAAATGACTAAGTCTATAGGGGATATTCTCACTCAGATTACCACAAGGATGGTCTTGGAGTTGAAGGAAGTTCACAAAACCACATGGAACTGTCCAATACAGCTTGTAGAAGTTGGCTTGAAATGGATAGTTTCAGTTAGATGTATTTGAGACCTACTGTACAACATAACTGTAGGTTTTTTGTTTTTGTTTTTTTTTTTGGTTTTTCGAGACAGGGTTTCTCTGTGTAGCCCTGGCTGTCCTGGAACTCTGTAGACCAGGCTGGCCTCGAACTCAGAAATCCGCCTGCCTCTGCCTCCTGAGTACTGGGATTAAAGGTGTGCGCCACCACTGCCCAGCTGCTACTGGTTTAAAGAAAGAAACTGGGGGGCTGGAGAGATGGCTCAGTGGTTAAGAGCACGGACTGTTCTTCCAGAGGTCCTGAGTTCAATTCCCAGCAACCACATGGTGGCTCACAACCATCTGTCATGGGATCCAATGCCTTCCTCTGGTGTGCCTGAAGACAGCTATGGTGTACTAATATGCATTAAAAAAAAAAAAAAAGGAAAGAAAGAAAGAAAAAGAAAGAAAGAAACAAACAAACAAACAAACTGGTCAGGTTACCTTGGATGGCGAGCTGGTTTAGCCTACGGTGATGGTAAAGGGAAGTGGTAGATGTGGCCAAGTAGCTGACTAGCAGCAGGGTGATGGAGGATTTGTAACAGGCACCTGGCACTCTGTAGTGGCGTGTACGCCCTTCTCCCAGCTCAGCTGCAAGCTGTTCTCACCAACCTTCTGAATCAGCTGTTGGATGGCAGCATGATTTGCTCACCTACCAAAACCGTGGTTGGGTGTGGTGTGATTTTAAGTGTAGAATCTGATGAGATTCACTTCTCATTGGCCTCCACTGCAGTACCCAACATGCCTCAAAATGGTTATCCTGGGTCCCAAGTGAGATGGGAACAGATCTCTCCTGCCAGCTCCCCAACTCCCAACTGTCTTGGTTCAGTTAACCGCTCTCTGCAGTACTCCAGCAATGTCCTGCCTCGCTAGCAACTCCTAGCATCCTTTCTGGTTCATCTCTAAATGCTAACCCACCCCACCAACCGACTTGCTTTGCACAGCTTTTTTCTATTGCGAGTGTCCCTGTGGTCAAGTTCAAGGTCTCCATCATCTTCTCACCCCAGACTCACTACTCCATTTAGTGACACTGGCTCCTGACCTTGCCATGCAGATGTGCCTTTATGCTTTTGCCAATGTCCTGTTACTTGCAGTGTATCTCTTCCGCTTGCCCTGATCCAGACTACAGCCTCTACGCCCTAAACCACAAACCGTTCTTTCTCCCTACCTTGCTATTTACTAGTATCTGTATGTAGCTGAGCCTTTCACCTGATGGTCCCTAACAGGAACAGCGGCAGGATTTTAATGTTTAGTCATTTATGTGTTGACTGTATATACGTATGTATATATGCGTGCACGTACATACGTGTATATGTGTACCACATGCCGGAGCTCTCTCCAGCTCCTTTTTGACTCTCAGTATGTACATGTAGGCTGTGTAAGAGCCATGGCCGGCAGCACACACTTTAAGAGTGGTTTTCATCTGAGCACCTGGGTTTTTATTTCGTAGAGTTCTGATGTTGGAACGAAGTGGTAAACATGGTTAAGTGTAGATCTTATTTTTAAAATTCATTTTTGTGTGTGTGTGTGGGGGGGGTGTCCATGCACACAAGCCACGATGGTATTCATGTGGAGATCAGAAGACAACTTTCCAGAATTGTTTCTCTTTGCACCATGTGAACCCCAAGGACCAAACTCAGGTTCAAGCAGTCCTGGGAGGAGCAAGTGCCTTTATCTCATCAGCTATCTGAAGCCCTAAATGTAGGTTTTAAAAGCAGAAAACCACTATGCAAGAAAAGCGTTCAAAGTTAACAGGGCCAGTAACCGTTCTATAGTCAAAACCCTGACAAATTAACCTCAACAATATCCCATTAATGTGCAAAAGGCAATTAAATTATCATAGCTGCTTATGTTATTTCTTCTAAGCATACTGAGTTTCAAAACTTACTCAACAGTCTTGTTCGAAGACACTTTGTCAGTTCTGCCATTTTGCTAACATCCTCAACATTCAAAATTCCAACAGGGGGACCAAGATTCACCTTAAACCATTTGTCTCTGATCCTGAGCTAACTCTAGAAAAATAGCAAAACCCGGTTCCTGTCAACCTGACATGAATAGCCGCCGTCAATATGCTTTGGAAGCGTGAAAAGGGCAGCCATTTGGCATAACACCCCCCCCCCCCCCCCGTACTGCTGGGAAACAAGTCGTTACCTCAAGAAAGCAAGTTGATGGACTTAAAATTTGTGTTTTGAAAATCTGTTTCTTTGGACCTTAAGAACTCATGTGTTCTGGGCAGCGGTGGCGCACGGCTTTAATCCCAGCACTCGGGAGGCAGAGGCAGGCAGATTTCTGAGTTCGGGGCTAGCCTGGTCTACAAGGTGAGTTCCAGGACAGCCAGGGCTACACAGAGAAACCCTGTCTCGAAAAACAACAACAAAAACAAAACAAAAGAACAACAAAAACAACCAAAAAACAAAACAAAAAAATCATAAAACAAAAACAAAACAAACAAAATAGAACTCAAGTGCATTAGATCCTTTTGGCCACTGCTCCTGAACTTGCATGCTGCAGACTGCTTCCAACTGCTTCAGGGCACACATTGTATTAGTGGTCTTTATAATCATGGTACTATGAAACATGCCACTTTGGACAGAGGAAGGTAGATTATGGCACTTAAGATCAATTTAAAACACTGGAGGCCATAGTGCATAAAAAAGCTTTTCCCTAAGTCATGCTAATTAGCTAGCACAGTTGGTTGATTACAAACAGCACCTATGTATTAAGATGGAAAACTGACACACTAGAAAACCTCTTACGCAATAAACATGAGATCTGTCTACTGTCCTCAGAGAAATTCTATTTAACTGCTACTGGATATGGTGGCTAGAAACGAGAAAATTCTTTTTTCAAAATGAGTGAATCTCGACTGAGGCAATGCAGTCCCCCCTCATCTGGGGCCTTGGAGCACTGTCTCTGAAGGAGTGTCCGACAGGCCCCCCAGGAGGCAGAGGCCAGGATGCTTTTACAACACACACAAACAATTACAAACTTTACCAATGTCAACAGCCAAAATCCTTATCTAAAGGAACATTTTTGCTTACTGCAGTATACGTTCTGAAGGAAAACATGGATTTTATTTCTAGAATAAGGAACCAGGAGTTTATTTCCACATCTCTTAGGAAAGCCTCGCCTCGTTTACATATGGCAATGATTGCAAGCAGATACACGGCTTAACACTAGAACAGGTACATACACATTTGGCTGCCCTCACCTAAGCAAGCAGTTGCAGTTTTAAACGTGAAAAACCTATGAAGCAAGCAAAGTAACTTTGCAGAGTAATAGCTTATCACAGACTAGGAAAACATGGGGCAGTCAGTGTATCATACAGAGTACAGCTCTATAGCTTTTCACTCATGTGTGTGAGCATTCCCAAGTCATCAATGAGCACCAACTGTTACCAAGTGGCTGAACAGGCTAACCCCAACACTCCCTCGGTAAACATAAAGAATTTTGTTTCAAGTAAGTTTTTTCCAATCTCTTTCTTCTGTAGACCTGAGCAAAACACACGTTCCAAACTACCCCCAGATCTGATTCTAGAGTTTAAAGACCCAGGGCTCCCACACAGAACCTTAGCCCACAGATGCTAAGTCCAAGAGCTTGAGTACGTAATACCCCTTTGATATTTTCTAAGTTGGTTTTCAAAGTGCCCTAAGAAAAGCATATCCTTTTTGGGATGCCAAGCTAGCTGACAAAGAACAAAACCATGTTACTAAAACCCTAAAACACGGTATACAGGTCTTCACAGAATGTTTATTGGTATTACGAGGAAACCAAGCTACTCTTGTAGGGATAGGGGAATAAGTGGTTTCACTTTGTGTTCCCCCAGAGGAGGCAGCTTTATCTGGTGAGCTTGGAACAGCTGCTGGCACATGTCCACTGTGTTCCATTTTATAACCAAATGGCAATTTTCCACTCTACAAGGATTGAGAACAGTAGCTTAAAAGTGAAAATGAAATTTCAAGTAAAGGCTCCAATACGAATTTTGCTTGTTGAAACTTTCACATCCAAATATCAAAAACTAGACAACTTAAGAGTCACACACGTGCACACAAACACACCGTTTGAGAATGGGTCTTGTTATGCAGTTCAAGCTGGCCTTGAACTCACGAACTCCTGCCTCAGCTTCCTGAAGAGTAGCAGATGAATTTAATGTGGGCAGAAGAAAAGACTCCAGTTACAGAGCATTACTATACACTTCATCAGGTAACTAATGCGGCTCTGAAGACGTAAAGACAAATTAAGTGAAATTAAATTCTTCAGCAGCTGAGGATTTTCTACACTTCAAGATTTTGAGCTCCAATCATGGCTTCATGTGGGCTGAGCTAGGTACAAAAATATCAAAACATCCCATAGAATTATTTTCCTGTTACTGTTTACCCGAGGAACTGAAGCCTAAGGACTCATTTAATTGTGATTAAATTATGTAAATATACAAACATTTAACAAAGGCATCATACCCAATCTTAAGAATTCGAACTGCTAGCAATTAAGCAGCTTCTAGATATCACTAATAAAATAGAGTTAAAATAGTTGCATTCAATCCTACTAACTTTATAAGTAACTTATTAGGTTAGATTTCTTCCTGCCTAAGTTTAATAAGACAGTCTAAACCAAAACTCAATGTACACCGAGCTTTTTAAAAACCCCATATTGTTCAAAGTAATCTCAATGTACCCCTAAGAATCGACATCGGCTTGCTTGCTCCTCCCTCATTGACTTCTAGGAACCTCTTGGGTAGAGAACTGCCAGGAAGCTCTACCTTTCCAGTGCTGGGTCTGCTGCCTCCGTCCAGACCCGGACCACATCACCACAGCAACAGTGTGGCTCAGCAGTGAAGCCACACCGTGAGGCAGTGAGTGTTCTGACGGCCCGTGTCTAGAGGTGTCTAACCCTCAGCTCTGTGTGTTCAGGTAGGGTACTTTAACCATTAAAGCAGTATGTTCTTCATACAAGAATTTAGTGACTTAGGGAAATGAGTTGACTTGCAAGACTCAGAAAACAAAGCATAGCATGTATCTTGACTTCAAAACAAATTCAAAATGGAAGTTTTATGGGTTTAACAAAAGGTAATTATGACAATCGTGGAACACACGCGTTGTCAAAATTCCGTTCAGTCCCAGAGCTCGTAACCCACTGAGAACACACCACATAACCCCAAATCAAACTTTATCCATGACATCTATACCATAGTAATGCACAGTGCATAATATACTAAAATAAACTGCTATTAGTTTTATGCAGACTATGGTATAAAATTATCACCTGCCATATTTTGCCATGGCACTTCATATAAGAAGCCAATGTATAATCAAAATCTTCACCAGTACCCATCAATAGCCTCAGCCTCACTGGACATTCAAGGCCAAGCTGTTCCTCTAACAGCCAGTCTGTCCTGACCTGAACAATTGTGCATTCGACCTGATGGCAGGAAGGTCTGTGAGCTCTGGACAAGGATTTAAATTCACAGTTTTACATCTAAAGGTGCAGGTTTCAAGCTGAGTACTTGAAATTGATCACTCGATTTAACTACCTCCCTCCAATACATGTAAACTATGCGTGCACAGAATTTAGAGTGCTTACTTCAGATCGGCTCTTCCTGTTGGAAGGAACACCTCAAACGTGAAGAAGGCTAGTTAGTGTGAAAGAGCTCATGGAATGTTGGGTAAAATGTCAACTGCTACAGAAACAGCCGCCAAAGCTTTGCAAGACCACCAAGTACTCAAAGACAACAGGGAAGTTAGCCCGCCAAGAGATGGCCTGGGGAGCTGGGGTGGGGGTGGGGAGGAAGGAGGATGGGAAGGGAGAAGAGGGGGTAGAACTCAAACAAAGAAAGCTTCAGCTAACAAAATAGACAATGGGCAACTTCAGAACTTGAAAGTGAGGGTGAGGTTTGCGTCCTTCAGTAACAAATGCAGATACCTGACAGGAATAAAACAGTCTGGCTTTGAGAACGTGCACTCAAAATGTGGAACCAAGGAAAACCAAGCGCTAAAATGTGTAAGATAATTTCTATAGTAAAAAGTTGCAAATTGCGGCACTTGATTTGCTGAAAACATCTGTAAATTCACACTGGCAGTTAGAAAATCAGTTTCAACATTAACTCCTCTCTCGCCAGATAATATTTTGTGTGCAAAAGTATCTGATAAACTGCACTACTGCTTATTTTAATGTGTATTGTGAAGAATCTGTACATGCTGCTGTTACAGACAATACGTATTTGTAAGCCTGCTCATGCAAACCAAGTGTACACAAGGGGATACTGTTGACCCTGATACTTAAGAGTGATACTTTATTATCTTTGCTAAGATGCCAATCTCTGAAATATAACACCTTAAATGGATACTCTTGTCTGCCAGGTAAAAATCATTTTATGTCACGGAAAGAAGAGATGGTCTACAAGGAAAGAAACATGGTCTTTGTGCTGCAGAATTGATTTTAAATGAGAGAATTTACAAAACCAAGAAATCCATGGTCACAAAGTTTAACCTTTTAATCCTACACATTACAGGGCAAACAGATACTGGACCCTATTTCCACATTCCGTAAATCCAAACTTTAGTTCCCGTTTCAATGTTGCCCTAACCACTGAAAACCTCAGTGGCCTTACAACCTCTGGATTATGGAAATACAGATTTCTGAAGTAAAAGCTACAAAAACAACAATGGAAGAAAGCTGAACAAACTTCCCATGAATGAAAATACAAGTGGAACATCCTGAAGCTCTAGACACTTCTCCCCGTGTCTATGGTCAACTTGACGGTTCAGTGCATTGTGCGGTCAATGTAATGGTCCTCGTGGGGAACATCTAACTAGTGTCCATTGATTCCAAGTTAGTGGATGAAGAATCTTTTTGGATACTTTCAAAGATGGCCGCCAGCTCCGGGTTGGAGCTGATCTGTGACTGGAATTCACTCATAAGTGGGCTCTTCTCTGCCTCTGGAATGGTTAGCAAAGCTGCTACTGCCCTCATGGCAGATCGCTTTAACTCATCTTGCTTTTCAAACTCCTGCTTTACCGAGTTTGCCTTTACCTGCAATAAAAGTAAACTCAAGTTATGTCTGTAACACAACAAAGTGTATGTAGATAAAACTCCTTAGAAAGTAGTATAAAGCCACTCCTCACAGGCCCAGGAGGCATACCACACACAAGAACAGGTTATCTCAAACTTCTAATAAGGGACTATTTCACACAAGTCCTATTACAAAAAGACCGAAAATCCAGGCCTACTCAGTTGAACCAAGCTGGCCCTGCCAAGACTCCAGGGACTTAAACGCACCTTCTCTGAACACCAACCATTGTTCCCACGCACGCCTTTATTTATAGAATTCCACTGATTAAAGCACAACTAAACTTGTTTCATTTTCACAGTACAAAGTCCTCATTGCCCAAGACTCATTTCAAGCATTTCCCTCATGGCGTCAGCTAGGCATCCTTGCAAAAAGCACGAAATGTTTCATTGTTGCAGCCTGATTCTATTTTACCCACATTGCTCTAGACTCCAGTCTACTTTTTACTTCCATGCCTCCCGTTTTCATTCTGTAGAGTTTTGTTTGTTTTGTCTAAATTCACAAAGGAGGAGGGCGCGTTTATCTGAGTCTGGCCTATTTTGTTTACCAATTATTCCAGGTCTACTCATTCTCCTAGAACTAATTTCACGTTTTATTAAATAACTAAATCTCATTCTGTATGTATGCTTATGTACACATACATATTATATATCGTACTTTATAAATCCATTCATCTCACATGAACACCTAGGTTGATTCAATAGTTGGCTACTGTGAACAGTGTTGTCATACACATGGTTACACGTATTTCTACTGCCTAGAAGCAGAGTATGTCACGGTAGTTCATGCTGCTTGAACTGTTTCTGAGACTCCGTCAGATTGATTCTACAGTGGTTGAACTATGTATGAAAGTCCCAGAACTCCTTCCTCCTGGCATTTATTTACCAGCACAGTCTTATACGCTTTGTTTTCTGGAGACTGGGAGATGAAAGTCTTAAGACAGTTTTGACTTCCTTGATGACGTTCTCTCATTACTTATTGTCACTTGTACAACTCCACTAAAAAAGCTGTCTGATTCACTGATTCGTTTATATACTAAAGTGAGATTCTACCTCAAATATCCAATTATTTTAGAAAAACAGTAACAAGCAAAACCTGAAAGGTCAGAGCTGAAATCAGTAAAACAGAAAAAAAATTGATACAAGAGAATGAGAGAGTTGGTCTGCTGAAAGATAGTAAAACTGACAAATTACTTTCAAGAGAAAGAGAGGAGAAAAGTGATGGACTAAGAAATATAATGATACCACGAAAATCCAAAAAGATCATTAGAGAATACTGTAAAAAAATATACCCGCAGCAGACAATTCTAAGGACGACATACATTTCTACACATATTTGATCTGTAAAACTGAACCAAGAAGATGTATACATGGCGGTTTTTTTGGTCAACCCAATACAAGCTGGAGTCCTGTGAGAACAGGGGACCTCAACTGAGTAACTGCAGGTCAGCCTGTGGGTGCACTTTCTTAACTGATGACTGGCGTGGAAGAGCCTAGCCCACTGTGGGTGGTACTGTCCCTGGGCAGGCATACTAGAGTATCTAAGAAAGCAAAGTGAGCAAGTCAGGGAAGCAAGCCAGTAAGCAGCACTCTTCCGTGACTTTTCTATCAGCTCCTGCCTTGAGAGGTCCTGTCCTAAATTCCCTCATGGTGGTCTCTAAGCAGTGACACAAAATAAACTTTTCTCCTCTGCTTGCTTTTGATTACGCTCTTACCACAGCAATAGGAAGCAAACTAAAGCAGGACAGGAGCAGTATAATAATTTCCCAACAAAGACAACCCAAGACTTTAAGATGCACTTCTGAATTCTACCAGACCTTTGAAGAAACACCAACGTTTGTTTCTCAAAGCACCAGAAAGGGAAGACACTAACAAAATTAATTTGAAAAGTCAAAGAAAAGAATAAGCTAGGAACATGAAATTCATAAAATACCAGAAGAAGGAAGTATTCATTTTTTTTTGTCTGTTTGGTTGGTTGATTTTTCTGAGACAGGTTTCTCTGTCCTAGAACTCACTCTGTAGAGCAAGGGGACTTTTGAGATCCACCTGCCTTTGCCTCTAGAACCTGAAATTAACGTGAGCTCCACCACTGCTCGGCTTTTTTCTGGTTTATATTTAAATTAATGAACCAAAACAAAAACAAAATTCCACTTGGTAAACTTGGTGGTACATGTCTGCAACCTCAGCATCTGGGAGGCCGAGGCGAGGTGGAGAGCTCAAAGTCAGCTTTTTCAAGAGTAAGACTCTGCCTCGGCACCCTCTCCCCTGGAAACTGTCATTTTATCTGAAATAACAGTCCATTTCCACACCCTGTAGTTCCTATGCCAAATGCAGCCTAAACTGAGGCCTAGTGACAATTACCTTAGTTGTACATGTGGCACGTAGTGGCTCAACAAGTCGGTCCAACCTTTGTAGTACTGCACTTGGACAAAGGGTAGACAGTCGCACCAACATTAAAAATGTTAGCATCTATTAGGAATAAAAAAAAAACAAAAAAAAAACCACATTTTTATTCTAATGATAAAAACCTCACATTCTCACATACCTCTCTTAAATAGAACAAAAAAATGACCACTACGCCAGTTAGAGCACTATCTTAATTTAATCTGCCACTCAGGATCAGACCCATTGCAAACACCTGGGAGGGAAGAATTCCAAATACCCACGCTGGAATCAATTCCAAAAGCCCCAGCTGTCAGAGAATGTTATCTCACCCGAAGAGAGCAGACAGGAAACTCGGGATTTCTGAAAAAGCTAATAATGAACCACATCACTAAAACTCAACAAATTAGAAATGTGTTGAACCGAAGGGAAACTGCGCAGATATGTCTTTCTCAGCAGGCTTTGGGAGGGCATATGATTAACATTACTCAAATTCATGCAACCCCCCCAAAGTTTTAAGATATTCTTTCCCCTTGGACTATAAATATGAGGATTGCACCATAAATGCTGGAATTCTGGCCCTTGGCTCAGATACCTGCCAGGTCAAAGGCCCCCATTAAAGAGGACCATGCAAGGGACAGAGCTCATTTACTTGCTCTCAAGTGTCTCATTTACTGACGCATTTGCAACAGAAATGACTAAACAGGAGAAAAAGGAAATCACATGCTCTAAACCTAGGAAGCAACATGATTACTCTAAGGCCTCTGCAGACCGCAGCGGATCTGAAAGGAAGGAGAGCGCTCCAGGTCGGCCTCTAACACAACTCCTGCTATTAACACAGCTTGTCTTGTAAAAAGGTAAACGAAGGTCAACACTCAGCCCGGGCTGAATGAAATACAGCCCAAGAAATTTCATGACGCCGAAGGGGAAACTAAGAAAACTGGTGGTTACCTACTCATTACGATGGTCTGTACTTTCAGTATTAAACATGTCTGATTCTGAGGCAGACTCTGGGTAGGCACTATTCATCAAGGAGGCTGGAAATGAGTTTCTTAAACATTTGGGGTCCACTTCCTTTCCTTCTTAGGTAAAAAGAGGTTTTTTGGCTTTCCCTTGTGCATTAACCACCGCTTGTGTGTTTCTACCACTTCTGCACATATAGTTTGTAAGATGTTTACAAAAAATACAGGTAGATGGAATAATCTTTCTTACTTACACAGCTAAGTAAATTACAAGCATAAAGGCTGTTTGATTAATGTCTACTAAGTCATTGTACAGACACCCACAAACATCTTTACTTACCTTAATATCATAATGGTCCTTCAAACCATCTTCAACATGATTTAGAAATTCAAAGATATCCAGTCTATCAAGACAGCTGTCCAGAAGTGTATACATACACTCAAAAGCTGCCTTCCTAATGTCCAGCCCATCATCAACCGTGTGTTTGAACGGACCCATTTCTACCTGTTAAGACAAGAAGGGACATGCAAGCGGGTGGCAATGGAAAGGGAAGTGGGCGGAGCGATGCGATCTAAGGCACTCACCTCTCTTATAAGCTCCTTCCTAACTTTTGTCTCATTGTAAAGATGTGGAAGAACAGAATCCAGAAGGTCCCGTATCAGTGATGGTTTGTTATGGGCTGCAGAATTGAATGTGACCAAGGCTACTCTTCTTACATTCAAATCTGGGTCTTCCAAAGTTTTTAGAAAATCACCTGAAAAATTGTAAGAGAAACAACCCACTCATGCCAAGCTTAAAACACAATCAACAAAGTGCCCCCCCCAAACTAACTTTGTTATTGTGGGTGTCGCTGTTATTTCTTCAATGAAAATAAAAATGGAGGTTACAGAAAAATCAGACAAGATTCAATGAAGCCAAAACAATGTATTTCAATAGCATGGAAATAAACTACCGGTGTTGAATGAGAGCACAGTCTTCAATGATAGTCACTGTAGGTAGGCACCAATGATGCAGACAGTGGCTGGACACACAGAGGCCAGACAGAGCAGGACCTAACGCTCTGAGTTCACTATTTTTATAATACTTTATAAATACATGAGTTGCCCAGAAGTGATGGAGCCAGTAGGCAACAAACCTAACACCTCAAGATTCCTTACAATTCACTAAGAAGCAGCAAGAAGCTGAGCTCAATAGACTCGCCAAGGACACAATTCATCAAAGGACAGAGAATTACATCCTAACATTATGTGTGCCTTCACTGAGGACCATGGGAATCAGTAAGTGTACAAGGAGATAACAACCCAACTGGACAAATGCCAAATACAGTGTCTAGCTACTGTAAAACCAGAACATTTAAGTCTGCTATTTTGCAAATCATCTCCCGTGTTAACTGTAAGGCTTTGACAGGTACTTTCAGTCCAGACCTTTCATGTTTCCCAATCAGTATAAGATGATACTGTGTGGAGAACGTCACTGGGCAGAGGAAAAGCATGTGTTTTGTTGGGCGGCACCTGATGGATAGAGAGGCTGCAGGGCACTAATTCTTCCTCATTGTATGACCCCAGCTCTATCATCAACAACCTTTCAGAGTATCAAAGAAATGAGAGCACAAAGGGAGCTGTCAAACAAGGTTAGATAAGAAATGCAGACTACAGGGACTGCACGCTGGGAAACTCAACACTCAACTCTGGAAACTTCCGATGGTCTTCCCCACCCTCACCCTGACTTTCATAATACAAAAGGTTAAGTATATGTATGCAAACAGTGAGGAGGGACCAGACATTTGCTCACATAAACTATTTCATGGGTCCTAGGATGACCACTCATCTGGATCCCCGCTGCCTTACCTCTGAACTTCTATGCAGTTCAGCACGCCCACTCCCAAGGCCCCCTTTCCCGCAGGCTGTAGAAGGCAGACTCTACTTAGCCACATCCCTATTGTCTCCGCTCTTGCACACCACCAGTCCTTAAGAGAGCACAACTGCACCCTGCAGGGTTCTGATTTCTATTGACATTAGGGTAAGCAGGGTAGAGAACAAGACAAAGGTGATCCCAACATTCTAGATGAGAGCTAACTCCATCTGGCTTTTTTCCCCCAGGCATTGTTGTTCCTAGGTGGGAACTTCTCCTTGGAGAGGAGGGTTGGAGCTGGAAGGCTTCAAGCCAAATCTGACCACCCAACAAGACTCATTTATACAGAGAGAAAGTTCTGACTGATTTAACAGCCATCTGCTTTATTCATTAAGCTAGCACCAAAGGGAGTTGACGGGGTGGGGGTCAGTGAGTGAGATATGAAGTGGAAAAAAAAAAAAGACATGACCAAAATATGGTTATTAATCCCTGGTAGTACTTGCTGATAAAGAGAGCCTATATAAATATAATTTGCTCAACTTAGAAAACCATACATTATAAATAATCTTTATAATGAAACAATTCTCTTGTGCATGTGTTACCTCCCCAGGAACAATTTTCAGTGACAGCCTTAGTTATCAGAATAGACAAAACCTTAATAAAGCTTTGTACTTTTCCGAAGTAGCTAAGCAGTAAGTGCTGTTTCCACTCACCTATGCAGTTCTTTAACAGCGGATCAATAGGCTGAGGATGATCAGAAATAGTGAACTTCACAGCTGTAACCACTGAGCTTCGGGCATACGATGACCCTAATCAAAAGGAGATTGCAATGGCAAGTCCATTGGTGTGTATGCACTCCCCCAATGCATTCAGCGGTGTAAAACTATCATTGTCCCAAAAAGCTGCTCTCCAGCTCTGAGGAACCAGAGGACCCCGCCCTCACAAAAGGTACTGGTTGAATGTATAATGCTCAAGAAGAAGTTTAATTAAACACTATGTAAACTCTTTTATGAATTATTACCTATTTATTCTAATTGGGTAAACACTGACAAATCAAAAATATTTTTTGCCTTTAAACTCAATAATTTCTGCAATTTTAATATAAGATCTTCATATTAAATTAAAGAGTCGTCTTTTCTACATTTAAAATGAAAATAGCAACATTAAAATGCAGTCAGCATGAAGAACTAGGTTGCACATACATAAACATTACTCAGACTTCATCCTTCTGGGGAACAAAGTATCTCTGAATATCCACACTACAGCACATGCCAGTGCTTTCTCATCACATTCATGGCTCCAAACATGTTTGTTTTTAAAAACAATAAAAAAAAAACCCAAAACAAACAAACAAACAAAAAACCCAGATGATCGTTCCTCATTAGGCATCTTTCAATAAACTGAGAGAAGAGAAACTCTTGTACTCACCTGATATTAAATACCCTTTAAGCCGAGGGAGGAGAGTTTCAGGATCGATGAGAGTGAGCTTCCCTAGACACTCGGCAACGACATTTCTGGTGCCTTCCTCTGCACACTCACAGTGCTTTAGCAGCAAGGCCCAGATGTTCTCAACATATGGCTTAAGGCCTACCACTGATGCAGAGCTAATAATTTCCTTCAAGGAATGAAGCAGAAGATACTGCCTTTTGGGCTGACTGGTTATTTCTTGTAGTACAAATGGCAGATATTCAGGAAGGTTGCCTACACTTATGCTGCCTAATGCATAGGATGCAGCTGATTTAACTTCTTCACTAGGAGATGAGAAAGCCTCTAATATTACAGATTTTAATTCCAACTGCCCACTTAAGTCAATATGGTGTCCAACTTCTCCAAGAGAAAGGAGTGCTAAGAGACGAATGGAATCTGTAGACCTTGAGTTCTTGACATCTTGAATAAACTGACCTACGACGGCAGGTCCCTCTTTAGGGCATGCTCGAGTAAGGGCAGCTACACATTTGGCAATGGAATAGTAAGACTGCTTATGAGTAAGAGCTGTGTTCTGAGAGTAAACCGGACCCGTTAGCATTCGCAGCAAATCCATGTATCCTAGATTGTTTGTTCCAGTAACAACCAAAGCTTGGAAAAAGTCTAGCATGGCACTAAGAGCTCCTCCCTGCAGGAGAGGTGATCTCACAAGTCCAATCAGTTCATTGAGAATAGATCCACTTATCTTTGAAAGGGAGGAGGGATACACTTTTGCCAGGGTAGTAAGAAAGCTGATAGCCATCTGAGACACGTGCATATCACTTTCGCTGATAAGAGGAGGGAGCTCATCAAGAACTGCATCGATCATGGCGGCCGTCAAGCTGTCACTGTAGTTTTTAATGAGAATATCTAGGGCAGAGAGGGTCCCCAGTTTCAGAGCTCTCTGATTTTTCCTGAGAAATGAAGCGAGAATGGGAACTCCCTCTCCCAGCACAGGCCTTAGATCTATCTTCAAAGGTGACCCAGCAATCAGGGTCAGCGCTTTCACGGTCGTTAGCCGGGTAATTTCGTTCTTGAGTCTCTCCAAGAAAATCTGAAGTGTATTTGATAAGTCGGGACCCAAATTGTCTCCAAGATTGCAAATAATCTGTCCCATGCAGGAAATAGCCCTCTCCTTGACTTCCTGATCGATGTCCGCTGCTTTTAAGCGCTTAATTGTACAGGTGAAGAGGTCTTTGATGTAAGGCGTGGCATCGAACGAGGTGGGCTGATCTAGAGGACGGATCACTTTGACAAGCTGCTGAGTGACAAGAAGGGCTTCTGATGTGATCTTGTAAAACGGGTCTCCAACACAAGCCACCACGGGAGGAACCAGAGCCTGAACATGAGGATGGAAAACTTGAGGAGCGTGGTTACAGAGGATGACATACAGACAGGATAATGCATCAATCTTCAGATTCGATGAGCTGGACTTATCATTGAGTGAGAAAATGATTCCTGAAAAGCCAACAAGACAGCCAATCATTTCTTTGCAGTTTTCAGAAAGACACAAAAGCCACTCATCAAAGACTTAAAATTTCTATTTGCATCATATAATTTCTAACATGGGAGAAGCATAAAAATCTATGGAAAATATTAAATCCCTTTTCTTACAAGGATCCAACTTTATGGGTTCAAAATGGTCAGATTAAAAATTTGTAGGTACAAATTATTACAAACGTCTCTTTTAAGTGAAACATTTATTCACGTTTATGTGAGTGCTAAAATCAACAGTGTTTAGGAAGTATTCAAAGACTCACCTGGTACAAGGACAGGAATGTGCTGCGTCAGTGCCCCCGGCAACACATTTACCAGCTCAGTTAGCATGTTAAAGCAACACTGGCGGGTCTTCACACTCTTTTCTTTCATCTGCTTGTGTAGGGCTTTAACAATGTTGGGAACCTGCAGTTGTAATACAGTCATCAGCTAGCTGATCCAAGGCTACTTCCCCCACATACTTGCAACAACTTATGGGAAACAAGCACAAGAATCTCCCTTTCTGTCCCATTTCCAGTCTCCAATACTGCTGCTCAGACAGGCACGGTATAGATAGGAACCAAGTCTAACTCCATTGCACTCATTTGTAACTATATTTGCTTGACAGCTTCAAGAAACTGCAGAAAAGATTCCTAACAAGCAACAAGTCTCCACTGACTAGAATAATTTCCAACCAAGGAAAATAATTTATAAATAGAAAAACAGTAGAGAGCAAATTGTGGAAAAAAAACCCAGTAAACTATTTTTTTCTTTCTTTAGTTTGCTATTGTAATAAACAACAGATACCTCAAAGGTACAAGCAGCAGGGGTAAGATTCAGATATATGATCTAAATGCTCTGATGTTCAGCAAAACTGAGTATAATTCTTTACTAACAAGTCATAGATATAAGGCTATAAACAGGGACCCTAAAAAAAACTAATCATGCAATAAAAAAAGTAGAATGAGATTAAACACTCTTTCCCCAACACAGATAAATCTCACAAAGAAAAATGATCTAAGAAATAGACAACAAAGAATTCTCAGAATTCCTCATGGTTCTACTAAGCAATTTCTCTATACTCATTGCTTTTATGTCTGTCTATTTATCATCTATCTAATCAATCATCTATACACTATTTATCTATCATCTATCAGTCTATATCTGCCTTCCCTTCCTTCCACACCATCCTATCTATCTGTCTGTTCGTCTGTCCATCGATCAATCCACATTTATACCATCCTTTGGTTTATAAGTAATGGTTCACAACAACCAATGGTTTACAACTAATATGAGAGAGAACCCATTAACTTGGAGTTTCCCTAAACGATCCCAGCACTCAGTTTTCCCCTAAGAACAATTTGTAAAACACCACTATGTGCGGCTTTCAGAACACACGGGGACACTGACCTGACTCTGCAGCATTGTTAAGGGCGTTTCTCCCTGTTCCATTGCATCAGGGTCACACAGCCAACTTTGCACTGGACGAGTTTGCTTCAAAAGAGAAAGGTATGCATGAAAAACATCTGCCTTTACATTTTCCTCACGCTCTTTAAACCTGGATATCAGTGCAGGAGAGACAGTCTTGTAGAATTCTGGAAGCATCTCATGCCGAGTGCTAACTACAGCGTCCAGGCACTTGGCAGCCGCGCGCCTCACTTTCCAACTCATGTCATCGTCGTCACTGTATTCGTCGTCACTCCCTAAGGAAAGTTTCAACACGGAACAGGCTATTAATGGTATACAGAGCACGTAACTCAGCACACAGTGAGCTAAGACACTTAGTTAAAACAACTCAGCATCCACAGCACTTGTTGCAGCCATGACTGTTTTAACTGGCTAAGCACTGTCTTATTACATAGTTAACAAATTGTGGCTTGCTTACAATCTTCTCAATGGATCTGTTTAAACTCATAAATTCTCCACACTTCGAACCAAAGTCTAAAAAAACCCAAGGGGCATTTATAGGAAAACTACAAAACTGATTTGGCTGTAGATCTAGTAGAGAGTGGTTATGATTAACTTTCTGTGAGAAGAACAAATCCAGTCACTGGCTTCATACATAGCTTTTTACTCAACCTTTTATGTGCTACTCAAAAACATTTTTTTCCAACCTTTTATCAATCTATATGGACATCTGTCCTTTATCAAGAACATGCTTGCCATTTAACAAAATACCAAAGTAATTTTATACATTGAACAGTCCAGCTTAAATACTGAGATGATAGCCAAAGAAAAATGAAGATATACAGGTCAGCACAAGGACTCAAGCACATCTATATTTAGTGGGTAGAGATTAGTAAGAACCAGAACAGAAAAGACAGCAGAGAGGTGAGGTAAAGAAGAGAGTAATAAGACCCAAGCAACTGCAGCCATTTGCAACCTTGTCCACGAGACACAAGGGGAAGAGATGGACTTATCATAGAGGGAGACTGGCAAGCACTCGCTGGAGACCGAGGTGGTTGTGTGCGCTGGTTTTTGAGATGTTAATAAGAAAGCCATTGCACCCATTCACACGGACCGTAGGAATGACAGGAACCCACCAACCCACAGACGTGGTAATCTACCCACTAATATATTACAGTTCTTCCAAACAAAACAGCAATAGCTAACACCCTTGAAGCATCACAAGTCAGCCTGACTTTAATCACATAGCCACAGAAAACTAAACAAGGCCCAACAACATGTAGGACTTTGCAATACCAACCAAACCACTCTGAATATGAAAAGTAGAATGGTTGTCCACCACCAAGCCTAAGACTCTAGGCTCGAGCAGCATCAGAAGGAAAAAGACAAGTCCTAAGGAGCAAAACGAAGCTACAACATGCAATTCAGCACCCCACCCCCACCCTACCCCAGCCTGACCTCCCAGGCCTCCCTGGAGGTCTGCATGCATACCTTGATCATCGTCGTCCCCACCGTCGGCATCCATAGCGTTCTCGTCTTCATCTTCGTCATCGTAGTTGTAATTTGGATCGTAGGTAAGGTATTTTAGACAAATGTTTATAATGGTAGAGACGTGAGGATAAACTTCCTTAGGGCATCTAAACATGAAGATAAACCTGCTTTAAAACCACACAGGCAAACAGTACTTCCCTCCCTGCCTCAGTTATTAGCAAACTGGTGTCTAACCACTTAAGTCCCACGAGCTTCATGTTTGAAAAGATTTATCTTTCCAAAAATAGTTAATTTTAGGGTACACATCTCCACATATATATCCTATACCTATTTTTATATTGTTCAAGTGGGAGTAGTAAAATCGTTAGTGACCATTCCATTAGCATGGCCTTCTCACGCTGTATGCTAAGAACCAATCAAAATGCATATATGCCCAGAGTCAAAATTAAAGCGACCATTTGTGGTTCTTCATAAACTGGACAGAAATGGACTTCAACATTTCCAATTTTCTAAATTTGGCACGGAGGCTGGGGGGACAGCTTAGTGAGTAAGAGCACCGGCTGTTCTTGCCGAGGACCTGGGCTAAATTCCCCAGCATCCACGTGGAGGTTCACACCTGCCTTTAGTCCCAGTTCCAGGGGCTCTGATGCTTTCTGCTTCCATGAGTACCCACGATGCAGACATACACATAGCACCAATATTTAAAAGGGCAAAGTCCAAACTAAAACCAGTTAGGATCAAGACACCATCCAAACAAATGATATTAGTTATAGGCAGACATCCAGCTAATAACGGTTTCACACAATTTATTAAGATTTCAAAGAAAATTAGAGTCAAGTTCCCAAATTAAGAATCACTGGCAAAACAGGTATGGCGGATCTAAAATGCAAGGTTGAAAAGGCTAATAATCTACTGTGCTTCCCTTCAGAAAATTTACCTTGTTGTTCTGGAGACAAACTATATTATATCACCCTGGCATTTCTTCCCTCTTAGAGAGGTAAAAGTAAACAAAAAAAGTATGGCTGTTTTAAGTTCTAACAACGCTGTTTCCAAAGTAACTGAGATTACAGCTTACACCAGTAAGGCTGCCTTTGCTACAAACACCATATTAGCAACAATTACATTTAACAACAGAAGCCAAATACTTATGAAATCCTATGCGCTATTTCTCTTTACTTATTTAATCTTAGTAACTATTCTGTTCTTCAGGAAGAAAAAATTAAATAAAAAGACCTTAAAACCTTACCTTCTCACAAATGACTCAAAAGCTTGGATGCAGTATTCTCTTAATTCATCGTCATCTACATTACAAAATTTTACAACCAAAGGAATGATCTTCTCAAGGTATTCACCTAGGAAAAACATATTGCCTCTTAAAACTACACACTTAAAAAAACCCATTTTGTACGAGACAAATTTAGGGGGCCAGCCAGCGATGGGCTTGGAGGGCACAGGGGCCTGCACAAGCCCGGAGGCCTGAGTTTGAACCCCGAAACTCATGTACAGCAGGAGAAAACCGACTCCAGAGTTCCTCTCTGACCTCCACACACATGTGTTTTACACACACACCCCCACACACACCATGCACAAACAACATACATAGAGTTGAAATCAAATGTCTTACCTATTCTATGGCCAGCTTGCCTACTAATAGCAGCAATACACTGTATGTAGGTCCTTGTTGTTGACATGGAGTCATTTTTGGACAATTCTGACAACAGATGTTCAATAAGGTCTACAAAAACTATATTTCCACAGCTCATAACTAGGTGGCCAAGAGCAATGATTGTTCTTTTCCTCACTGCAAGTCTAGGACTGGTCAGCTGGGGAAGCAGACAGGTCAGAATTGAAGGATGGAAATTAACAAGCAGTCCTCCTTGCCTTAAAAAGGGGAAAGAAAGAAAGAAAAACATATAAACCCAACACGCCAGAGCACCAGTAGTATGTCTAGACTCTGAACAAACTGGGGAGACACAGCTGGAATCCACAATGAAAGGGAAGCTGAATTCTCCCCCTTCCGGTACAACCAAACTCCTAAGCTAAACGTCTACAGAGCTGAGAGGTCTTAGGAGTGGGGCCCACATTACCTACTTACTACAGGCTGGCTAGCCAAGTGGCTAGCAAACACCAAATAAAACAAACACACAATGATCCTGTCACTCTCCTCCTTCCAAGACTTCATTGTATTGTGTCTAGAGTCTTGTTTCTGAGTACCTACACCACCAAAAGCCCGGCATCTCTTTCTTCACCCTCCTTCTCTCTGGTTCTTTCTGTCCACCTCACACCCACTTTTACTGGTTCATTTGCTCCAAAACTTGCTTTTCCCAATCTCCTCAACATGCACAGCTAAATCAGCCAACAGTATTCCTAGCATCATGTGCCAACAATGAGGGTAAGAGAGTCAGTCACATGCGGGTGATCACTCTCATCAGTTACACACCGCACACACTTAAAGCCCACCTCAGCAGGACCAATTCAAAGGACTTCCTACTGCCTCTGTATTTACTTTATATCATGGCAAATGAGGCCGTAATACCTCTGATTCAATATTCTTACATGTGTGCACTCCACATCTCGGTACATGTGCCACCTAGTGCCACCCAAGTGTCACCTAGTCTTTCAATTCCACCATTCCCATAAAAGCTTCGCTGAATACAGTCTCAATTTTGACTTTGGCCTTTCAACCATTTCCACTCTTTTCTCCTAGAGTAAAAGTCCTCTGTCCTGTGTGCCAGGGTAACAAGAGCCCCTCCCTGTAGATATCTGACACACACACGTTTTTACAGCAAAACGCTCAACTATTTTTAAACTTAAATTAACTACAAATAATACCAACAAGTAACAAAGGACTAATCCTTACTAGAAACAAGGATACACTGAGTGCTCTTTAAGGGTTGTTTTCTCAGGAGTGGCTCAAATCCATTCCTCAGCTTGCTGCCATAGAGCAGGAGAGGAACAAATGAATAAATGCTAAAAAATGTCCCATCACAAAATATTTCATTATCAAACCTCCTCCGTGAGGCACAGGCGTAGCTTACATCTCTTTTACTCCCCGCCATGGAAAGCCAGGCCAAGCTTTACATGAACCAAAGAAGAGTGTCAATAGTGAACACAATATGTATAATACACACATTACAAACACCCAGATAGTGGACACATTTACCTGCTCAACATATCAGCCATAATATCCAAAGCTTCTAGCTGAACAGAGACATCTTCCTGCTTTGCTATTGCACTGGTAAGTCGTCCAGTAATCTTTTTACATACATTAGCAGCTAATGCAGAGCCTGCAAGAGTAAATAAAAATTGAGTGTATTAAATTCATATCCACACTAGCTGTCAAATACTCAACAGGCTAAAATTCAAAGGCATTTCAGAGATCCTTGCTAAGAAAAAGCTAAAAATACCTCATCAGACCTGACCAAGAGGCAGAAGTTAATAGCTGCAAAAGGGGTACAGGAAATGTGACCAATACCACTATTCAGATCTTGCCAGGCATTAACTACTGAATGAATGCTGGCTAGAAGCCTGTAGTGTATGTACGGCAAACTAATCTCTAGACTGAAAGCATCAAAAATTCTCTGTTCTTGAGCTCTCTCTAGCAACAGCCTTTAAGTTCTTTTGAGTTTGTACTTAAACAGTTGCTTTAAAAGAAAAAAATAACAGGCTTAAGCTTTAATCAATCACTTGATCAAAGGAAGAGATGTTGCATGCATGCATACACGCTGCACCCCCTCACTTTAAAGTAGATCATGTTTTACAAATGCCAGGAAAAGGGGAACTCACTGTGAAAGTTAAGACTCTCAATAGTTAAAAGAAATCTTGTTAAAATCAACTAAATGCATCTTGCATGAGTGAAAAAATGAAGACCGTGTGTAACAATAGGAAGACATCACTGCATCACTCAAACCACCTGGCTGCCTGAAGAGAGTCAAGCAACTCCAGTTTGCTCTGGCACAAACAGCACCAGCCTGACATGGAAAGAATTGTTTTTCTTCTTGTGGTGCTGGGGATGGAACCCAGGGCCTCATACATGGTAGGCATGCTTTATCACTGAGTCACATTCAGAGCACCCTCCAAACTGTTTGAATCTTTAATCAACCAGGAAACCAAAACTCTGGGTAGTGACTTAATTTCTGTACATTTCAAACTGTGTGATGTTTAGACTAAGAGAAGCAACAGAGACAGAACTGATTGTAACAAGATAGTCAACTATTAGTATTTATCAATGAGTGAAAACATCACATAATACCAATTTAAAGTTTTCCCACAAAGTAGGGGTAGGACAATTTCCCCCATTTGCAGTTAGAACAATAATTTCCAGACTTCTAAATTAAACACCAACACAGCAGTCAAATCTCAGATTCACAGTACCCGGATAATTCTGGCAGAGGCCAAAAGCTAATTATCAAATTCATTAATTATTAAATTATCAAGTAACTGAAAAGGGCACAAACTTAATTAAAGCCACTAGTAAACCGAACTGTTTCATAGCTAGGCCTTAACTTTTTAGACTTTTACACAATAAGCTTTAATGGAAAACTAAATCAAACCTGGAATTACAGACTAATCAGAAATTGGTATTTGCTTATCTTTTCCCCACTGCAGAAGCTACACAGCATAACTCAGATGCAACCGTAAAACACGCAACCCCAAACACCCTGCACCAACATAAATATCCTTCAGAACTGCCACAGTACACTTAAAAACTCCATTTGCTTAAAAGTTACATTTGTGTTTAAGAAAAATTAGGCTTCAAATCACCACTCTGCCCAGGAACACAGGGATGTAGTATCTCCATGTAGAAAGAAAACAGGAAAAACCATTTCATTCTTGCTTACCACTGGAAGCTGGAGGAAGCTCTCCAATGACTGTTTTAAGGCCAATACTGGAAATGTCCCGAAGCTGTTCCTTGTCAGAGAGCATGTTTGTGCAGAGGGTGTCTACAACCGTCTCCACCTGGTACTCTTTCACTTTACTCACTAAAGGGCCGAGACTGCAACAGAAAGAAGGGAATTCTCTTAACATCCAGATAAGCACAAGACAAATGCAGAAATATTAATCTTGTGTAGTAACGGTCACTGTATCCGTGGATCCCTCTGTTATATATGACACCTAAATAAGCATGAAGGGGAAGTGACTGGTGCAGTTCCTTGTGGTTGGTTTCCAATTTGTCCCTATTGATTTCCAGCAGAGTAACAAGCACTGAAGACGACTTCAGTCCTGTACACCAGCCCTTCAAACATACCAACTGCTCTAATCATCGAGGTCTGCTCCCAACAGGACTCACCTACAAGAAAAGGCCCACCCACCTTAACATTGCCAACTTTGACCTTTCTTGTTATTGTTCAAGTTTCTTTAAATTGCCCATCTAAAATTTAAAAGCATAATGAAAACTTCTAGACCTACTATGTGCTCGAAAAGCACATTGTACAACTTGTTTTATACTGTTAATGTCTGTTTCTATTACCCCCGCTACTCGAAACCCTCCCCAAGTATAAAAGTCCTTCCTGTGGGTCCTGCCCAAACACCCTAGCACAGAGCGGGCATGTTAGCTATAACCCTCACTTGGTCTTTTATTCATGTGAATCCAAGCTCTCTCACCTACTGCAATAATCTTGACACTCATCACAACTAACTGCTGAGTCCGAATAAAGGCTTCCTCATTGTTTAAACAAATACCAGCAATTTCATCTTTATCAGCACAGATTTTTAAAATCCATGCAACGAAAAACTGGTATTACTAAAGAGAAATGCCAGACCAACGCCACAGTTGGAAATCTTAAGACCCCTCTCAGTCAATAGATAACTCAAACCAAAACCAGAGAAGATACGAATCCAAATACTAGCAACCAGGTTGATCTCCACTTAACCAATAACACCAAGTTTCTTTTCAAGTACATATGGATCAATGAAGATCTACCATATGGCAGACTCACATTTTTAAGTTTAGTGCCCTGAAAACCTTAAGAGTACAGTTTCTGACTCCAGTGGAAGCAAACTAAAAACCATTAACAGGCACCTTCCAGTACCACCCAACCACCAGGATGATTCTAAATTTCCTTCTAAATCATTAATGGATGGAAGAAGGGCAGGAAGGCTAGGCTAATGGCTGTTATTACGAGCTGGTATGAAGAGCTGAGTTCAGATCCCTAGAACCACTGTTAAAGGTGGGCATGGTTGTCAGATGTCTGGGATCTCTGGAGCTGATTGGCCAGCCAGCAAAGTCAGATATCCTGTCTTAAAAATTAAGGTGGAAACTGGGTTTGGTGAGGCAGTGGATCTCTGTGAGCTCCAAGCCAGCCAGCATTACATAGAGAGACTATTTGAAAAAACAAGAACAATCTGGGCGTAGTGGCGCACGCCTTTAATCCCAGCACTGGGAGCCAGAAGCAGATGGATCTGAGTTCAAGGCCAGTCTGGTCTATATAGTGAGTTACAGTACAGACAGATAGTCTAGAGGAAAAGAAGGTAGAGTGTAACTAAAGAAGGTAACCCACACCCACTTCTGGCCTACAATCACATCCACATTAGTATGCATGTACAACACACACACACACATTAAAACACTGCAAAGGTTGGAGATACAGTTTGGTGGTAGATCATTTGTGTGGCACACACAAGGAAAAAAAATTGTAGAACACACCTAAAGGTGTGCTTAAAGTGAAATTTATGACTATGTGTGTTTAGGTTAGACAGAATGTTAAAAGGTAAGAAAGAAAATTCCAATGAAGCCCTAACAACGCACTCTGCAGTTGAGGCAGAGCAAGGGGTAAACTGGTTAGCGGGACTGGCAGCTCCACGGTCAGCTAAGAGAATCTGCTTCAGAAAGCAGAGTGATGGACACTGTTGACTACTCTGACCTCAAGCACAGGCCTCTCCCCTCCTCTCAACCAGCAACAAGCAAGATTTAGAGAGATTCAGCACTGAAGTAACTGTTATACACAAAACCCCAAGGGCTTACAAAATGAAGAAAGAAAGAAAGAAAGAAAGAAAGAAAGAAAGGAAGGAAGGAAGGAAGGAAGGAAGGAAGGAAGGAAGGGGGGGGGAATGGATGGATGGATCAGCTATGGGAAACCGAGCACTTCCCAAACATTTCCCAGCTTCAGCATGATCACAACCTCAAAAGGAACACGCTGTGTTTTAAAGACAGAAACTGACAACTGATTAAAAACAGCAACAAGAGCTTTTATAGAAAAAAAAGTCAAGATAAGACAATTTATTTACATCACAGCACCAAAAGGCAGGGCTTACGCTAAAGAGGAAATGACAACACCTGTAGACAGGGATAGCAGACAAGGTACAGGTAAACAATAAAAATGGCCAGGGGAGCTGCCCCAGGGCATTACAGCCCCACCCCAGCCTGATCCAGGTCTAAAAGTGAGCAGAAGCAAGGTGGAAAAAACCTCAACAATAGCTTCGTAACCGCATGATACTGTTGTGGGGACAGACAGGTGGGTGATAGAGCACAAAAGCCTAAAACACACTTTCATACTTGATTCTTTTTTTTCTTTTCAAAGATGCCAGGTAAATTCTGAATCCAGCTCAGCGGGAAAAGGACGGTGCGTCGACAGCTGCCGTCCACATAGGAAGAAGTGAACAGCTCTGACTTTGTACTTTCCACAAAATTAGTTCCACACAGATCTCAGAACTAAATATAGAAACAAAAACTGTAACAACTGGGAGAAATCTCTAAATCAAATCAAGTATTTCTTAGGACACAAAACAATAACCAGAAAATAAACACTTCACTTTATAAGTTAAATGAGGTCATCAAATTAGAAGATATTTAGAAAATAAATGTGTTAATGGATTGATATAAAAATGTTTTAAAAACCCTACAACTTGATAATAAAGATAAGCCCAATTCTAAAAGTTGGAAAAGTCCGTACCAATCACAGGGTCCACACAGATCTGCATATTTATATAGTTTTCAGATTAGTACTTTTATGGGACTCCTGAATGGTCCCTGTTCTCCGGGCTCTTTTATTTTTCTGTTGGCTTGTCTTATCTAACCTTGATAAGATGATTTCCATTTTTTCTTATTATACTTTATTTTGTTCAGCACCTGGGAGGCAGAGGCAGGCGGATTTCGAGTCCAAGGCCAGCCTGGTCTACAGAATGAGTTCCAGGACAGCCAGGGCTACACAGAGAAACCCTGTCTTGAAATACAAACAAACAAAACACCCAGTAGTACCAGCATGGAAGGAAAACCCCTTTAGCTTTCTTTGGGCAAGTGGAGCTGCAAACGCAGCTGTGATAAATCACTAAAATGGGACACGGAAATGCCCAAAGCCCAGCGGCTGGAGCTGCAGGGGTGTTAGAGGCTAACATCCCACCTCACCCTGGGCATTTTCAAGAATCAATTCACATATGCTCACCAGACATCATCATAAATGACCCAGCTGTAGTGTGCTATCTGTTTACTTCTCCTCCCTTGCTTGCTAAGGAGGGAAGGTTTGTCCCCTATAAGCAGGGCTCCATTCTCAGCCTTGCTTTTGCTTTTTCTCCTTGCAGTCTACAACACTTCACCTTCCAAGGAATGGCTCTCTACCCGGGCACCATCTGGCCACACAGGTGATGTCTTCTCTGTTACCAATTCACAAGGACTCACTATACAAATTCACCTCCACACACAGCCTCAGAGAGGAGAGATCGTGAGGGCTTAAACTTCAGCAGGTACCCACTAAGGAAGGGACGCTAGACGTTGAACCCATCCACTGTGGAAGATTCTAACACCTAAATTCATTTTTGTTTTTAGGATTCAATTATTTTTATATTTATGAGTATTTTGCCTTCATGTCCGAAGTGGGTGCCAGATCTTCTGGAACTGGAGTTAGAGAAGGTTGTGTGGGTGCTAGGAATCAAACCTGGGTCCTCTGAAAGAGGAGTCAGTGTTCTGAATGATTAAACATCTCTCTGGCTCCTTCTAATACTTAGTATTCATAGTCTTGTAAATATTCTGCCCTATGACAAAAGTAGGAAACAAACTCATTTTTTATATAGAAAAAGATACAGCTCCTAAATATCAACACAGAGGGGAGCGCACCTGTCGTCCCCTCACTCCCAGCATGCACCTGGCCGACAGACTCTGGCACACGCACTCACACCATCTCCTGGTTTCCCCTCCTCAGGTTTGGAAAACTGTAATAAGCACCACCTACGTCCGACAGCACTCTGCTCAAGGTCTCCACAGTCACGGCTCTTGCTCAGTTTCTTCCTAAGAATTTTGTTCTTCAGACAGTGTAAGAAGCAAGCATCTTCCCTTCAGACTACAAATACTTATATCTAGTTGTTTTACAGTGCTTCATTCCCTCAAAACAAACCTGGCCTAACTAACTTCCTCTCTAAGTGGGAATTCGGTTGCACCATATTAGCTGGTTTAACTTTTAACGGTGTTAAAGAAAAACCTACCGATTCAAGGGTCATCTAGCTGTGACATCTGTCACACCACCTAGCTGCAGGTGTGTCTGTCCCTTTCCTCCCTCCCTGTTTCGAGGCCAGCCTGGTCTACAGAGTGGGTTCCAGGATAGTCAGGGCTATACAGAGAAACCCTGTTTCAACCCACCTACCCCCCCACAAAAATTGTTTTACTGAAATAAATGGCAAATTCTGTCAAGAGGAAATAAGACATCTTTGAGCTCTTCACTTTAGCGACTATAAGCACGATGCTGGTTAGAAGACCGTTTTCATTTGTAAGTCTACTAAATAAATAGCCTAAAATATTTTCAGTTTTAATCATAAACAAATGTGAAAAACATTTTTAGGACAGGGTTTTTTTTTCTCAGTGTGGACGAGGCTGACATAAAACTCAGAGAACACACTGCCTCTGACTCCTAAGTGAGGGAATTAAAGGTGTCAATAGCATTGCCCAGTCCCAGTGTGGGACCTTAATGTCTTCACAATTAACAAGATGGTAATCTGTACCTGTGACCAGCCAACTGGGCAGAATAGCTATGCAAGCACTGTTCGCACTGCTCGCCCTTACGTTCTTAGGGAAATAAACTGATATGTGGTACCCTAGTCTCAATATTAACATGTAGTTTGCGTGTTTAAGTCAGTCTGGGCTCTGGTTCCTCTTTTTAGTGTTACCTTTAGTCAAAATTCAGTATCGGGAATTAGAATAATTGCATTAAGTCTGACACCTTTCAGAGTTAGTCACTGTTCTAGAAGGACACTAGGACTACTTATACAAAAACTAGCCTCTCTTTCCAGTTACAAAGGTGTGGCAGTTTCAATATGCTTGGCCCAGAGAATGGCACTATTTGGAGGTGTGGTCTTGCTGGAGGAAGCATGTCACTATGGGGGTGGGCAATGAGAGCCTCCTCCTAACCCCGTGGGAGTCAGTCTTCTAGCAGCCTATGGAGCTCTCAGCTCCTCCTGTACCATGCCTGCCTAGATGCTGCCATGCTCCAGCCTTGATGATAATGGACTGAACCTTAAACTGAAAGCCAGCCCCAATTAAATGTTCTCCTTAGAAGAGTTGCATTGGCCATAGTGTCTGTTCAGAGCAGTAAAACCCTAAGACAGAAGTTGGTACCAGGGACTGGGACATTGCTGTGATAGGGCTGACCATGCTTTTGTTTGGGTTTGGGGACTCTGGATTTGGAAAGCCTTTAAGTGGGGGCTTACTGGCCTATCCTGGTAGGAATATGGAAGGTGATGGCACTGAGGGTGACTTGAACTGTGTAGGCCTTCTGGCCCAAGAGGTTTCAATGGAGAAGAATATCAGTCTGTGGCCTAGAAACTGGTTTTTGTGGTATTTTGGTGAAGAACATGGCTTCTTTTTGCCTTTCCAGAATGTAATTGTTGGGTGAATACTTGAACAAACAAGACCAAAAACCATCTGGGCAAACTCCAAACTGTGCATCTCCATGTCCGATGTCAGTTATCTTCAGATCTCAAACTCCTTTCAACTTTGTAGACTGCAGCACAGTTCTCTTTGGCTGGTTCCACTCCCTGTTAGCAGCTCTCCTCAGCAGATATCCCATAGCTCTGGCATCTCAAAATCTTGGGGGTCTCCAAGGCAACGTCAACATTACAGCTTCTTGCTCCAACGTCTGGGATCCTCTAAAGGGTTTGGGTCACATTTCCAGCTCTGCCTTCTATATCACTGTAGGCTCTGGTTGAGTCCACTCAGCTCCCTGCTTATGCTGTTCTTGGTAACCATCCCATGGTTCTGGCATTTCCAGTATACTGGGGTCTTCTGCTGCAACTAGGCTTCACCAATAGCCCCTCCTAGGCTCTTTTCATAGTGCCAAGCCTCAACTTTGCATGACCCTTTCAGTCCTGGGCCATCAACTGCACCTTCACAAATGGCCTTCCCTGGCCTCTCACAGTGCCAAGCCTCCCTCAGCTGCTCTCCATGAGCCCTTCATGCTTTCAAAACCAGTACAACCTGGGTGACTTTCATACACTATCAAGTCCAGCTGAACATGAGGTACAACCTTTGGCTATGTTTGGAACACAGCTTCCTTGTACTCCTAGAAAACACTTTCCCGAAATTTTCACCTCAGTGATGCTGATCTCTTCTTAATTACCGTTAATTTCTTAGTTCCAGCTAACCAGCCTCGATTGTCCCACTAGTCCCTTCTGTTCTTGACTCTAAAGCCAGAGAGAGCCACGTGGCCGAAGCAGCTGAGTTTGGCTGGGGCTGGGGCTGGGGCTGGGGCTGGGGCTGGAGCACGGCCCTCATATCCATAGATCTAAATATTCTATGATCGTCAGCTGTGTTCCAACTCCCTCACTGCCTAAGCCTGGCAGTCCTGAAACTTGGTCTGTGGATTGACCTTGAACTTGGATATCTGCACGACTTTGTTTCCTGAGCTCTGGGATTAAAGGTGTGTACTATAATGCCTGGACTTAAGCTTTTCTCCACTTAGAACTTGCTGGCTGTCTCAGGCTGGCCTTGAACTCAGATCTGCTTGCCTCTTGTCTCCTGGGATTAAAGATGTGTACCACCAAGCTTGGACCTAAGCTTAGCTGGGTGGGATCTTGCCCCAAAGTCACCACTCCCTTAGTCTGTTTATCTCCTTGAACATAGGATTCAACTCCATTTTACTTCCCACCCATTTATTACTTGAACCATACATTTTATATTTTTCCTTTCTCAGCTTGCTCCTTTTTCACTAAAATGTTCTTCGTAAGAGTGAACTTTAGTAACCACAAAACTGATTTATACCAGGTTGTTTTGAGACTTCTTTGTCAAAGCAATTAATCTAAATATCTTCATCTTGCTAGTCTTCTGTTTGCCTTTGGAACAAGATGTAGAACTCTCAGCTCCTCCTGTACCATATCTGCCTGGATGCTGCCATGCTCCTGCCTTGATGATAATGGACTGAACCTCTGAACCTGTAAGCCAGCCCCAGGTAATGTTGTCCTTGTCTCTTCACAGCAGTAAACACTAAGTCAAAAGGGATTTGTGGAAGACTTTTCAACCTTTCTTTTGGGTGGCAATCAAGTTCTCTGACAATTTTTCTTCATAAAGTATTCAGCCATAAATTTATGTATAAACCAAGAATCAGTTATTATTTAGTCGTGACCATGATTTTTGTTCTAGCAACTTGGGTGACCTTGTGAACTTGACGGAATTTAGAAGGAACCTCAACGGAAGAACTGCCTTCATTAGAACTGGCCGGTGGGCAGGCAGTGCTCTGGGCATCTTCCTGATTGTCAATTGAAGTCAAGGGTCCGCCCATGGTGGGCAGTATTATCACTAAGCAGATCATTCCTAAGCAACTGGCCTGGGCTGAATAAGAAAGGAGCTGAATGTGACCCTAAGAGAAGCTTCTGCTTTAAGCTCCTGCCTTGAGTCCTGTCTTAGCCTTGCTCCACGACAGACTGTAACTTATATGATGAAATCAAAACCTTCCAGTTTGCCTTTGGTTGGTTTTTTTTTTTTTTTTTTTTACCTCAATAGAAAACCTAAGTGAACAGTCCCATCTGTTTGTATGCTAAGTCCTGTGTGGAATTAAGATTTTCATAGTGCTAAGGATGACTAGACACTCACGCTAAGCAAGAACTCTACCACCAAGCAGCATTCTCAGCTTCCAATCTCTTTCACTGTAAATACAAACACAAGGGATCATCAAAAGGTAAGCCACCCTGGTCTACAAAGTGAGTTTCATTCAGGACAGCCTCGAAACCCTTAGTGAACGATTCAGGTTCCTATACCAATCATTTGTACCCCTATATCACACTAAATGTTTTTATAGTGTCAGAGAGAGAAAGAGAGAGAGAGAGAGAGAGAGAGAGTGTCAGTCAATCAGAAGACAAATTGTGGGAGTTGGTTCTCTTCTCCCACTATGTGGGATCTGGTGGTTTCATTCAAATCTTCAAACTTGGCAGCAAGCACTTTTATCTGCTGAGCCATCCTGGCAAGCACACAGCACCTGTTATAGACCTGTTTTATTTTACACTCTCAAAGGTCTCAGGGTTAAATAAACCTGCACCACCACAAGTCTAGAAGTTCTTGCCAATGATCTCTCACCTTTTACAGGTCTTTCTTATAGACAGAAATGTAAACAGCTAGATGAAAACCAGTTTGAACGTTTTATATAAATCCAATAAGGTAGTAATGGGACAATGCTTTAAACCACTACTGAATGCCGCATACAGTGAGTGACACGGAATTCCACAAAGGAAACACCAGTTTCTGGAACTTAGCCCCACAAATTAAAATGACTTAACTTGTTTATTGTGTGGGAAAAGAGCTAGGATGTCACACATGTCCCACAAACCCCCGCCCTCTGGGCCATTCTGCCAGCAGTCTCCTTCCTTATTCTGAGCCAAGGTCTTACTAAACCGCCCAGGTAGGCCTTAAGTCTGGCCACCCGTCCTCTTGCTTTGGCCTCCTGAGTACCTGGGATTATTACATGTACAACTGAAATTGGTTCAAAAAACAATTGCTGAGAACTCAAATTCTATACTCTAAGAATAAACACAACAGCCAAGATCCTCACTCATGAGATGAACACCAAGGGACAACTGTAATTCCCGCAGTTTCAGGCAGCATCGTTACAACCGACGTTAAGTTCATTCTGATCTTAACTGCCGCCTGCCTCCCTTCTTTCTTTCTCATCCCACACTGTCTTTGAGAAAAGAGCTCCCTAACTAATCTCTTGCTAGTTTTGAATGTATGACCCTCCAGCATCTTGTGATTTCAGGCATGCACACGCAGTCTTTATTGCTGTCAATTTGAAGATTTAAGTGTTGTTTCTCACTGAATCTCTGGTTTTAAACTTCAGTAGGTTTTCAAACACAGACCAAAAATAATGCACTATTTCTTGATTTCCCTCGTGATCTTGTTGGGGTATGTATGGCCTTATTAGAGGAATGGTTAAATAATCTCATGAAGGCTCCACTAACTGACTCTGCCATGGAAACACCCTGTATCAATCATACAGTCAGTCAGCTTTCCAGAAAAGGAAGATAGCATTGGCCTTAGAATATCAGCTTGTGCGGCATGAGCGAGCTGAGCACAGCTTACCATTTGACAGCTAAGTTCTGCACTTCGCCATTTTTATCCTCCAGCAACTTCAGAATCATCTTCACGACTTTCCTTTCGCTGTCATCATCCAGCTTGATGGAGTCTTTCTGCAGTTCTGTCATCAGATCATTTGTAGCCATAAACCTATCAACAATTAACATTTGTTAATCAAAGAATTTAAAGCATTAAAACACCAATTTTTCATATTTAGGGATGTTTTCTTTTGCAAAAAGGAACATAGTATAGTATAAAAACTCAGCTATTTAAGTCACCATAAATTTAAACGCTATAAAGAAAAGTCTAACAAAATATACTTAAAAACAGATAAGCACTTAACAATTTATTTTGTTTTGTTTTGTTTTTTTGTTTTTTCGAGACACGGTTTCTCTGTGTAGCCCTGACTGTCCTGGGACTCAAGAAATCTGCCTGCCTCTGCCTCCTAAGTGCTGGGATTAAAGGCGTGCGCCACCACTGCCCGGCTACAATTTTTATTTATACTTTTATGTGTATGAATGGCATGCCTGCATACATGTCTGTGCACTACATGTGTGCCTGCTGGATCTCTTGGAACTGGGGTGACAGATGGTTGTGAGCCACCATGTGGGTGCTGGTCCTCTGTAAGAGCACCACATTCTCAATTTCTACTACCCCCTCCCCCCAGCCCTAGATAGACACTTGAAAGTTCTAACAGGCTCATACATCAGACACTAACCAAAATCATCCCCAGATCAATCTTAATTTCAATTTACTAGTAAGACTTAACTGAATTTCTTCCATTCTTATGAATTGCACTACTTTTGTTAGGTATGGGAGAGAGCTCATTCTTTGCATGGGATGTTGATTTTATTTGTAATAACCTTAACCACAAACATTAAGAACGCCTTCCTTGGAGGTGATGAATGTTGAATTGAGAGATTACACACTACAAAAAACTGAGTTACATTTACAAATTACTAGTTATCAAAAGTGTATTATCATGGTGAAGAAGTGATTCCAGAAAGTTGCTCCACCTGAAGCATACCTCCTTCCCACTGGAGACCAAAGGCAGGGGCTGGAGAGATGGCTCAGCAGTTAAGAGTGTTTGCTTGTTTTCCGGAGGACCTGGGTTTGGTTTCTGGAAGCCACATGGCAGTTCACAACTGTCCATAAGTCCAGTCCCACAGGATCTGACACCCCTTTCTGACCTCTGTGGGTACCAGGCATGTATGTATGCAATACAGATACATGTAGACCAACAATCTCTCTCCCACACACACACAACCAAAATAATACAAAAATTTTACCAAAGAACCACAGACAAAGCAAGGTTTAAAACCAAACAGACTGAGAACAAATAAACAAAAAAACCTCAAAAAACAGTGATCTATCATTTGATCTCAGATTTGATGAAATGGTTGAATATTCAGTAAAGGAAAATATATAGTGTTAGATTTCCCCCCCCCCCCTTCTAGGTTAAAGAAAATTTAAAGCCAAATGAACGGTTCAGTACTTCCTTGTTCTCAACCATGAGAAGCCTAACTGAAATAACAAAGACTTAACAAACTTTTTCTTTTATTTGAACAAAACCCACTTTAAAAGAAACTTCACACAGAAGCGCCAAAAGCTCTTTTAAACTGAAACCCAAGACAACTGGGCAGCTTTGTCAGTAAGCTATGTGCTAATGGCGGCAGGGGCATTCTTTTAAGCTCTTCCCATTAAAAAAAGAACAAAACAGTATTAAAATCAAGTTTTGGTTAATATTCTAAAGAGGGAAAACCTGCTTATCATTTTAATGTAGGTATAAAAATGTCTTAGTCACCGTTCCACCGCTGTGAAGAGACACCATGTCCAAGGCAACTCTAATAAGAAAAAGCATTTAACTAGGGGCTTGCTTACAGTTTCAGGGTGTGAGCCCATTATCACGGAGGGGACCATAGTGGCAGGCCTGCCAGTTTTACATTCTGATCCACAGGAGAGAGACATCAAAGCTACCCAGTGTGATACACCTGCTGCCTCCAACAAGGCCAGACAGCCAATCCCTGTGATCCTTTCAAACACTTCCACATCCCGGTGACTCAACATTCCAATGTAAGCCTATGGGGCTAGCCTAATTCAAACCACCACACAAAGCCTGAAAACACTTTAAATTGCTATCCTTGGATACAGTAAATGTTTAATAGTAGTTTACAACCCCTCATGGTCTATATAATACCACTGTCCAGTTCAGTAACAATAATCAATGTAAGTAAAAAAAGTAGACAATCCAAATAACAAGGTGTTTGCCTGTTTTGACGTTCTTCTACTAGATAAAAAAATGGATACATTCTTTTACTCAAAGGCAGAGATGACACAGTCTTCTTTTTCATTTGCTGGGACAGACATAGACAATCTCATTCTTAAATTTTTTTTCAAAAGTTTATTAGTTTTATCTGAAGTTTCAAATATATGCACCTTACTAAAAATAAAGCACTCTGGCATGTCAATGCACACCTACGATTACTAATTTAACAAGTTAATTCACAGGTGTAAGCCTCGAGGAATAAGAGTTGATTCGAGGAACAAGGACTGATTGTGTTTACCCCTTCCTATTTCTGTCAGTCACTCACTTAGTTCCCATTGTCTTTTTCATGCTTCAGTAGCTCTCATAACCTGCCAAGTGGGAGGTGTACTCAGAAGCAGCAGGGTCAAGACCATACCCAGCAAAATTGAGAGGGAGACTACACAAAGCTACTGAGACCCTACCTTCTTAAGAAAACAAGGCTTACTCTGACTAGCCAAACAATCACATGAAACAGGGCATCTGCTAGTTCAGATCAGAGATCTCAGAGCATAAGCAGACGTGGGGAAGTAGTCCTGGGACTTCATCTTTTACTGCAGAGCACCTCCCGGAATAAAGGACTGCCTAGCTGTTTAGGCTGTTCAGTGTCTGGAGCACAGAAACAAGAGGAGAAAACTTGTTTCTCAGAGATAATGGAAATGCAGGCTAATGCTGGAAACAGCCCCAAGTATTCAATAATCATGTGCCGAGAAATCAACATACCAGGCATTCTACAAACTACTACAGGTTACACGGGCTAGCCAAATCAGATCAAGTCCCTATTGTTTCAGAATTTACAGAACAGTCTAGTAAGGGAGACAGTAAGTTGTAAAGTTCCATATATGAACAAGCATTGGCATAATCATACACTGAGATATAAATACCGAGGAAAGCAATGTGTCATCAAGAATACTGCAATGGAGAGCCGGCTGGGCACTCAAGAGTACTTGACCTGTAAGGACCAGAATGGATCCCAGCCCCCACCCATACTGAGTGGCTCACAACTGTTAACTCTAGCTCTAAGTTAATCTAACTCCTTAGTCTGGCCTGTACAGGAAGCTCCCGTCCCCAGACACATGGCTTATGCACATCCATTCACAGACAAATATATGCATGTGCATGCGCGCGAGCGCGCGCACACACACACACACACACACACACACACGAATTTAAAATTTTCTGGAAAGGGAAAAAAAGACAATGTCGACTACCCGAATGACTAACAGAAATGAGAAGGAGTAAACAGTCAGTCCTTATTCCTCCGGGCGTACACGTGTGAATTCACTTGTTAAATTATTAGTAAGAACTACACAAATCCTCCCCCCTACTTTGCAACCTCGTGCACAGCTGTGATGACAGATTGACATCATCCAACACACACTCCGCAGCAAAACTCTGCCTCCTGGTTTCACCTTCCATAGAGCAAACAGCTCTCTTCCCAGACTATTCAGAGCCTTGTGGTTCACATTTACATGTTCAGTTGATGGTTTTGCTGTTTAATATAGCCCCCTGGCATAACTGAAGTACTATCTAGCATTTCTATATACAAAAGGTGTGGTATGCTTCTGGAAAAGTTAAATAAGCTTCATCAGGCATGTATTGAAAGTGCTAGTGACTCTGAGTTCAATGTTTAATCAACTATGTAAAAGAAAGTGTTCTTAAGTTTAAGTAGACATAAGATAAAATTATCAACATTTTAACTAATGAAAACGCAGGAACCGGGGCTCACAGAAACTAAACTTCTTAGTCTCATAAGCAATGGTTCAGGGTAGTATCTTGATGATTCAGACTTGAGGGAATCTTCCAGAACCATACAAACAGTAAGGGCCAACTCCTTGAACTTGAATGTAAGAGGTAAAATGAATCGTTCTTTAGAATCGATTATACACAGGAATAAAAGACATGCTACAAAAAAGAAATGAAAAAGAGACTTAAGACTTGAATGTGAGAGCAGCTGATTGTGCATGCATCCCTGATATAAGGCTAGCTCTATTATTTATTACAGTGAGGAAGAACAAAAAGCTGAGGGCCATGTCAGTCAGAGGCCCTCTACTTAATATCACAGTGCAGCCACTGTTAACATCTTATACCTCATGACAAAGGAGCAACTGCTTAACTAACTGACTGGATATGCTTCTAATCCTAAGCAACAGCAGTGAACAAATATGAAGTGACTACAAACTGAGCTGACGCTTACACCTAAAGCATGTTGCTTTCTTGGACTTAAACAATTTCAGAGAACACCCAATGCAGATAAGGCTTGACAATACAACTATGATATCCTCCCTCTTGTTAAAGAGTGGCTACTTCTTAGCATTTCAGTTTTCCATTGCTTAGGAATGGTCTCCCCCAAAAGATTTACTGAGAAGCAAAAACAGTAATGCCCTCACTTTCTAGCAACACCCAATTTAAAGCTGCTTCCTATGCCCTTCCAAACACTTCCTGAATAAACAGATTCCTTACAGCGACCTCTTACTGAGAGAGCCACAGCTTTAGACATAGTGAAGGACATCAGGGATGCCATTAGAAAAATTCAAGTGTGCTAACAGTGCTTAAATACAAAACATATACTAAATCCATTATATGAGGGAATTGCTGGGATTTTGGGAGAGTGGCTTTAATAAGCTCAGATACCAAAAAAGAAGTCTGGAGTTCTTCGTGCAGTTAATCAGAGTGAAAAAGAACCAGCTATGATTTGTAGGGGGAAATTCTATTGGACAGAGCGAGTGAGGAGGCTCTAAAGGGGACTAAGTTGAAAAGTATTTCCCACAAGACGCCAGGAAGGCTGGACAAGAGCTGCATCCAGGTGCTGTTCGATTTGCATTTGCAATCCCCAGCAAACATTAATCTAATAAGCCAAAATGAGGATGTAGATAGATGTTAGAGATGGGAGAGAGAAGATAAAATACTCAGCGTTGCCAGGCAGTGGTGGCGCACACATTTAATCCCAGCACTCAGGAGGCAGAGGCAGGAGGATTTCTGACTTCAAAGCCAGCCTGGTCTACAGAGTGAGTTGCAGGACAGCCAGGGCTATACAGAGAAACCCTGTCTCTCGAAAAACCAAAAAGAAAACAATCAAACAAACAACAACAACAAAAACAAAACCCCTCAGCTTTAACGTCTACTATGCAATTACCAAGTGAACATAATCTGCAGGCAAGACACTTTACTCATGTGGTCACTAAGTACTTGGAGGTGGTGTGTCTATGTCACATTAAGCTTTTATTTTATTACTGGAAGCTTCTTGGAGAGAATGTACTCAGTCCAGGTAACAGCATCGAGAAGCAGCAACCGTGATAGACAAGGACATGTGTTGTTCAGTGGGGACCGTCCACCACCCCCTCCACACACACACACAACTTTGCTCCTAACTACTGCACAAATCCAGGTGACCTGGCTGGAATGCACCATCCAGCCATCAATTATCTTTCAAAGATTTTAGGCAGACACCATCCCTTTCTCATGCATTACTACAGAGCTATAGGAATGAACCCGGAATAATCTGTCTACAGGAGCAAAACTAATTTTTGCTAATTTTGTAAGTTGCCTGTATGATAATTCCTTTCTCTCCCTGCCAGTAAGTGCTGAACTCCAATCACAGCTGATCCCACTGTACAAATCAACATACCGGAAATCAAGTAAGCTGTAACCATCACGCCTTAAACTTAAAAGCAACCAAGATGGTGATCCTTTTACGTTTTATTTTAACATGCAAACTCACACTTCCAGCTCTGCAAAACACTCAAGTTCCCTTTCCACTCTTGGGAGCCTAGGACTTCTTTACAGGCCTAGATTTTTACTAACCTTAAAGTTTCAAATCAGAAAGATCAGCTAATATCCAAAACACCGGAACAAACTTTGTAACAGATCACTAGCAACATCATCATAAATCACTTTGAAACTCCATCAAGCAACACGATACTGCTTTTACAATGGTTTCTTGAAGAGATTTCTCTAAATTCTTCCATGCCCTTTCCTTCTTTAACCTTGGAACTGACAGCCCTCAAACATCACAAGCTTTCAAAGCCAGCTGTCAAGTGAACTAAGTACTCAGGTAAGATCAGGTTTCCCAGGGCTGCAATGGCTCAGGTTAAAGAGCATTTTTGCTCTTGGAGAGGATGTGGGTTCCTTCCCCAGCATCTACACAATACACCTCTACTCAAACATCTCTAGTTCCAGGGGATCCGGCATTCTCTCTTAACGTCTGAGGGCACCAGGCACACAATGGTGCACATACGTACATGCAGGTAAAACATTTACACACACAAAATAATCTAAACAATTATAAAAAAAATCAGCCCCCTATTCTTAAGGACTTCCTTGAATCAATGACTACCCAGCTATAGGACAAAATTGTCCTTCCCTCCAACATGTTTTGTGTCATGTGTTTTCATATTTTTCTCTATCAAAAATTTTACTAGCAAGACCTCACTGAAAGCCCTCCACACATATGGAATCCCTTTGCTCTAATGTTCTCTGTCACTACCAGACACCTACATACTACCAAGATGACTTAACTCTTCAATAAGCTTTTAACCACTCAACAAGCAGATTTTCTGGGGATAAGCAATAGATCGCAAACTTATCAGAGCTCCGCTAAAGGAATTAAACACAGCATCAACATGAATTTAGAAGCAACTGAAATTTAAGACCCGACTCAATATCCCCAAGTCAAAGACCATACAACTAGTGCGGACAAGTCACCAGGTACTCAAGCAGAGAAATCCCAGCTCTACTAGCTGACCTCTTGCAAATCCTTAACCCAATCGCAAGTTTCCAAACTAACAGAGGGCGTTATCCACTGTACCAGAGATAAGGATAAATAAAATCAAGCAGCTTAAAGCTCCTAAGACACACAAATATCATTATGCATAAAATAAGAGTGTTTTCCTAACCTCTTCGTTCTCTGCAATAGTCTGATCCACTTATGGTAAGGCCTATGAAAGTGAGTGGCCACAGCCCACCATACTTCCTATCTGTACTTGTAAAGCTGAGTACTTGGAGCTCATCTATCCCTAGATATAGAATAGAGCTTCCACTCTATTCTCTACAGAATCAGGTGATGGCCAACTCTATTGGTATTCTTTAGTGGTCTAGGGTCTAACTCCTAAAGGTCTAGGGACCTCAGTAACTAGTTTGTATAGACATATAAACCACCCACGGTTTATATGGAGGAGTGCTGTCTGACTGCACTGTTGTGGGAGGGCAAGAAGAAATGAGAACACGTGCTCTAGGGCACACTGACAGTGAAGGAGGACTTGTCTTCTAGAGGGTTACCTGAATTAGCACTCATTATTTAAAAATACCCTTTCCCGGACGCTGGGACACACAAACGTCACCTCCTTCATTGGTCCACATGCTTCATTTAGCCACAACACCAGCACTAGCTTTCAAAACACTAAAATTAGAGAAATACATTTTTTTCAATGAGTCCACGATTTAAATTCCACAAAAGATCCTTTAAAAATCCTAATGCTTATGCTTAAGTTGTTTCCCTTTTCAGCCTTAATGAACAGCACTGTTACCAAAAAAGACCTATACTCAAGATTTTATAACTATACATAATGCAAGCCTCTTATAAGAAAACTTAATCTCAAGTTAAATAGATTTCCCAGGACCTCACAATTTACAGCAGAATCATACAGGATTGTAACTAGGCCAAATGCTCTATATTTCACCATGAGAATAGTACTTTCTTCCTTCTGGAAACATGCTTTACGAGCATGTCCAAGCTTTTGACATTGTGGCATGACATTGCCACTTACAAAGTTCATCCTAGAGAACCACACACATCAAAAAATACCCTAACCTCACAACTTTGTGTTGGGCCACACTAACAGCCATTTTGGGGCCAAGGGCGCCTGCCCACATTATTTTATACATATTAGACATCACATAATGCTACTTATACTTAGCCTGCCTACAAATCTTCTGGTAATTAATTATTTAAAAATATTTAACCACAAATCTTAGTACTTACATCAGAACAACTAAACTTCTAATGAGAACCAAGTATGACTTTTAAAAATGATGTCTATGTAATGAAAATATAAAACACAAGCTATCTTAATCAATTTTCAAAAATGTTTAATAATTAATGTATAGAGTGCTTCGGTCCCAAAGAGTTAAGTAGATGGCTAAAATGTAATTTATTTTGCTTGCATGTCTGCGTGAGGGTGTTGGATTCCCCCGGAACTGGAGTTACAGGCAGGTGTGAACTGCCATATGGGTTCTGGGGACTGAAGAACCTGTCCTTTAGTAGAGCAGTCAGTGCTCTTAACCTCTGAGCCATCTCTCCAGCTCCTTTATAAAAAATTTAATAATGTTAAATTAAGGGAAGTTAGCCGGGCAGTGGTAGCTCACGACTTTAATCCCAGCACTTGGGAGGCAGAGCCAGGTGGATTTCTGAGTTCAAGGCCAGCCTGGTCTACAGAATGAGTTCCAGGACTACACAGAAAAACAGTCTCAAAAAAAAAAAAAAAAAAAAAAAAAAAAAAAAAATTTAGGGAAGTTATTGCTACTAAAGATAACATTCACCAAATCCCAGACAGGTGGCAACAGTTTTGGCAGTACTTTGCCCCATTCCAAGCTAGAGGTAGAAATCCCTGTAGTTTGGCATCAAGGCATCCTGATTTCTTTCATAGTAGTTTTCAAAACAAAAGAAAAACCCAGGTGTGCACTTTTTTTTGTTTACAGGAAATTACTTCTGTCAATAGTCACATATACACGTGAAATGACTGTAGCCTTTCAGAATCAATCCATGAGTCTACAATTAACAAAACTGTATGATCCTAGCTGAGGTGTAGCCTTCAAGCTAAAGTTAAATGGAATCAGAATGAAACTCAGCATTCCTACAGGAAGACCCTCCCCAGCTCTGGAGGGATTAACACCCACACCTTATAAGGGTATACAAACCATGTCTGTTTCATTCATTCATTTCAACATCAACTGAGTGAGCAAGCAACGATCCAAAAGGAACCAAATGCATCCAATCCTCAACAGCCTAAGAACAAATCCCTTCAATCTTCACGTTGAGACCCAACCTGAAACTTCAAAATGCTCCAAACGACGTCACTCCCTCTTCCACTACCCCAGCCCCCCCATCATCTTCAGGGGAAACTTTTTTAAAAATGGAAATGTAACACTCAGAAGATCCCTAGGTACCATAAAAAAAAAAAAAAAAAAAAGTCTTGGTGGTTTCGAGTCAGAGAAACGACCCTTGTGTATCTCAGTGAGCACTTTAGTAACTTGACCCAGGAACAAAGGCATTATTTTCCCCAGGGTTCTCCTTTCACAAATAGGAAAACTGTTTCAGATAGGATTTGGACAAATCTTCAGGTGTTAAAACCGTTCACACAGCAAAAATCAGCTCCTAGACTAGTTTTAACCAAAGATTATTTGTTTTAAATGCACACAAAACTGTATCGCCCAAAGTATTACAGAGAAAAACTTAAGTATCAAAGAAATAGCTTTTTTTTCTTTTGACAGAGGGCACATTTGTGAAGGAATAGGCGTCTAGAGGGATGTTAACAATCAGTGTACCAAGGAAAAAACAGACGAGGCTAATGTGTGAAGATTTAACACCCTCGATACGCACGGGACCAATAGTCCAGGTCTCGCAGAACACAACTATATGATTAAGCTTCATGGCTCAGCAGCCTCTCTTTTCAAGATTCGTTTGCTTGGCAAAAAGGCTCAGCAATCCAGCCCTCTGGCCATGATTTTGTCTAGGGATGTGAGACTGAAACCCCAAGATCCTGCGTGGGTTTTACCCAACTGGAGAAAAGTGACAGGGATGCTGGCGGGAAAACCCTGCAGACCAAGTTTCCCCAAAGCCGGGCTCCCCTCCCCCTTCTTGCCACCTTCACGAACAAGAATTATCCAAAGTATACAATCCAATCAGCCCCAAAAAAGTTGATCGTGGCACCCATCCCATCCGCGGGAAAAGCCAGGCGGCGGCGGAGTGGCTGGAGAGCAGCAGCTTGTACCCAGCGCCAGGATGGCCTGGCGCCTCGGGAGGGCCGGGGACTAGGCCCAGCCGCCCGACTCCCGCCGGGGAAAAACTCCTTCCCCAGCGCAGCCGGTGCCTTCGGCCCTGGGCGCTACCTGGGACGTGTCCCTGGGGGTGGACAAAGGATGCGACAGGGACGCCGGGACGCTGAGGAGACCCGGTGGCCAGAGCGGACAACGGCCTAGTGGAGAGATGGGGGAGGGGGTGGCTGGAGACCCGCCGGACCGAGGGGTGGGGCAGGGCCTGTAGCGAGGCCCCGGCGGCGGCCACCCCTCACCTCCCCCACCCCGAGGTGGGGCTAGGGTCGGATTTCAGTCTCACCTGAAGTCCTTGTCGCTGGATGTCATTTTTTCCAGCAAGTTGGAGATGTGGTACGAAGCGCTCGCCATGTTGCCGGCCTCGATCCCGCCTGCTGGTTCAGTGGCTGCTGGGCCCCACGGCCGGGGCTCCTCCTCTCGTTGGCGGCTGCGCCCGCTTCCAGGGTCGCAGCGCGACGCGGACTGGGGAAGGCGCTTCGACACGACGTCCAGTCCCCGGCCAGACGGGGGGTGGGAGGGAATGGCTGCCCGGAGGTAGAAAGGAGCAAGAGAGAGTGACGGGGACGGCCTAACGACGGCGCTGCTCGCGGGGCAACGAGCTCATGGGCGGCGGGACGGACGGCTAGGCCTCGCCGGGAAGCCAGACACTTGCGTTCGGGCCGTCTAGCTCCCACTCCCTCCGCTCTCGCTCCCTAGGGTAAGAGGCCAAAGCCCGCCTCCTTCGCTGGGAGGGCGGGGGCGGCCGACGCAGGGCGCTGCGGGGAGGCGGGGTCGAAGTTCACCAGGGCTGCCCCGCGCACTCTGCGCAGGCGCGGTTAACAGGGACGCTCCCATTGGTTGCGTCGGATGTCTGTCTTGGCGCGGACCGCCTTTCGGGAGGAATGACAACGCCCCAAGGGCCTTTTCTCGCGAGACCTTAAAGCGACGGTTAAAGGACGGAAGGTGAGCTTAGAAGGCCGGAGTTATGAAATAGCTCCTTGCTCCTCCGTAGGACATTAGGGAGGAAGGTTTATGCGTTTAAAAGCGCGTGGGGATTGTGGGGGATGATGATTAGAGCGGGCCTGGAGGCCAAGAGGAGCACTGAAAAATGAGCTCCCCTTCCGAAAAGTACGCGTGGCCGAAACTGTTCCTTAACAACCATGCTGTATGGTTGCCACGTGAGAACCCCAAGTCCCACAATTCAATTGGGGATACACGAAGGGCGTGATTGGCTGATTGAACCTGGAGCATCCTCTTTGGTTCCCATGGTCGGAGAGAATGCTGGGATTTGCAGGCAGGCGACGCAGTTATGCTAAATAAAACATTTCCATCAGTGTGCGCTGTTTCTATCTTGAGTGTTTCCCTGAAAACATCCCCCCCCCCCCCCAAGGTTGTGCTGTTATTTCGGGCAAGAACCTTGTAAAATTTAGTGTTTCGGTAAGGGCCTAGTCGATTGTCAGCACTAATCTTTGCTCCGCTAAAAGGCCTCCGGGCCACAGGACTTGTGAGTTTGGACGTGCTCCTTTCATTCATCTTGGAACCAACTTTTTGATTCCAAATAGGTCTTAATAAGGATACTCTGCCAAGGACAAACGTGGATGGTGCACGCCTCTAATCCCTGATCAGTAGAGACAAGTGTATGAGAGCCGTGTGGGTCTCAAATACAAAACCAGTCTGGTCTCCAAATCGAGTCCCAGGCAAGCTAGTGCTATACTGAGTGCAAACCTGTCTCAAATGGGAGAGGTGGGGTCAAGCATCGTTATAGATTTTGCTCCAGGCCTACATCATTCAGTAGTTGACTTTTGAAATAGAAGTCTTCTGTGTCCTCAGATACACCAACACAACCGAGATCATTCCATTTATTATGTAACAAGTAATTCATTCTATACCCTCCAAGCCTCAGTTTCTTCGTGAGAAAAATGATGACCCAAAAGGTGTTGCCTTCACAGAGTTAAAATTTAGATTAGAGTGAGACATGGTAGTGCCAGCCTATAACCTCAGTCATTTGGTAGACCTAGGCATGAGGATCACAGGTTCCGGGCCTGTCTGGACTACAGAGTCAGTAAAGGTTGGTGACTAATGCTCTTGGAAGGTAAAACAACCATGGGCAGATAGAGCATATGAGGTTATATCCCCGGGGATGTCCTTGAAGACAGCACTCAACTTTTCCCCTCCCTATGGAATCATGAGCCAAACTAATAATTTTTTTTTCTTTTAAGTTGTTTATCTCACACATTTTGTCATCAATATGGAAAGTTAATGCAACTGTTAAAATATGGAACACCACTTCTACTGAATAGTAAAGAAAAAGAAGTTTAATCCCAGCCGGGCAGTGGTGGTGCACGCCTTTAATCCCAGCACTCGGGAGGCAGAGGCAGGTGGATTTCTGAGTTCAAGGCCAGCCTGGTCTACAGAGTGAGTTCCAGGACAGCCAGGGCTACACAGAGAAACCCTGTCTTGGAAAAAAAAAAAAAAAAAGGAGTTAAATCCCTGTGCCAAATTAGCCTTTGCTGCAATGGGAAGTAAATCTAGGTTAAGCTAAATTCAATAGTTTTACTACTAGACAGATCAGAATAAGAAGGTTCATATGGGAGGTTTGAGGAAAATGCAGTCCATTCTCTTGGGACATTCCCCAGCATTAACAATCTGGAGTTGCCTACACTGTGACAAGGACACAGAAGACAGTTGTGACAGCACAAGGAACAGGACCTGTTCATTAAACTTAAACACTCATCTCCATCTCATAATAAAGTTCACATAAAATTCTTATGGTCTATGCTGATCGTGGCACCATGGGCCTGTAATCCAGCCCTGGGAAAACAGAGACAGGAATATTCCTGGCATTTATTAGTAGCCAATTTAGGTGAATCTATGAGCTCCAAATTTTCTGACTATTTCCTCCGAGATTAAAACATTCAGTCCTGCAGGAAGCTTCTTAAACAGGAACATCAACAACTCAAAATACCTTCAGGAAGTCCCTGAAACTGAACAGATTCACTAGCCCACCCTCTTCCCTATAGAGTAAGCAATAAAAGCTGAAAGTCCCCCCTCACAAGGAAGGAAGATGAGCTGCAAAGAAGGTGCTGAGAAGTGAAAAGCTGCAAAAAAGAACACTCTCCAACTTGTTGAGCTACCTGCAGCTGTGCAGCGTGCTCCAGGTTTCCCAGCTTTCATGAACTGTCACACATGCTGGGTGGACCTTGGTAATGCAGCTATCTTTGAATTGTTTCTGCTACTATAACCTTACTCCTGAAAGCAAACCCAAGAACACTCATTTGTTCACCAAGTGGGACCTTGGTGATATCCTTACTTTATTCTGCCATGGGATCCCTATCTTGGGTAAGTAGAGAGGGGGAGGGAAGGGAGAGGAGAGAACATGTAGAGAGCTTTTGGGGCCTCTGTTATAGAAACTTGGCAGGAATTTGACCTTGGGCCAGGACAAGGAATTAAGCTTCAGGCAGGAGTCTGATTTGGGGCTAGAACAAAGAAGTAGGCTTCAGGCAGGAATGTGACTTTGGGCTAGGCAGGGAAGTAGGCTCAGATAAAGTGGTCATCCTGATAAGCCCTTAGAAACATTGACCGAGGTACTTTGTTTACTGCCTTGCTTGTTCCTTGACCTAGAACTGAGCTTATTGCTTGCACATAATTAAAATGGTATAAAAGCAGATTGGGAAAAAATTAAAATCGACTCAGCCTAAGAACAGGTTGAGGTCATTCTGCAGTGCTGTCTAATTGTCTTTTTTCTTTTTAACCCTCACTCCTGCCCTGGAAAACCTGTTGACTGACTGAGCTGGCTTGGTCAAGAGCACAAGTTTTGTCTCACAGTGCAAGGTTAGTGAGAGATTCTGTCTTAAGAATTAAGAATCAGGCCGGGCAGTGGTGGCACATGCCTTTAATCCCAGCACTCAGGAGGCAGAGGCAGGCAGATTTCTTGAGTCCCAGGCCAGCCTGGTCTACAGAGTGAGTTCCAGGACAGCCAGGGCTACACAGAGAAACTATGTCTTGAAAAACCAAAAAAAAAAAAAAAAAAAAAAATTAATAGGTGGAGAGATGGCTCAACCATTCCAATGCACCAGCTGCTCTTTCAGAGGCTGAAGTTCAATTCCAGGCATCCACATGGCACATGGCAGTTCACAGGTCTTTGTGACTACAGTTCCTTGAGTCTGATGCTCTTTTCCGGTGTGCAGATATGCACGCAGACAAAACACCCATATACATAAATAAACACATTTTTAAAAATTAGGAGTTAAGACAGAAACACACAAACATACACACACACACACATTTCTGACATATCAGACAAAATTTAGAAAAGGTCTCACAAGAGAATAGAGTCAAGATAGCTTTATGGTATGTGTTAGCATTCTGTCTAAGCTCCTCCCCACAGTTGCCTGGCAACAGCCAGGTATGCTCCTCCCCACAGTTACCTGGCAACAGCCAGGCTGGCCTGGCCCACTATAAAAGGGGCTGCTTGCCCCTCCTCTCTCTCTTACTCCCCTTCTCTCCCTTGCATCTCTTATCCCTTACCTCTCCCCAGTCCCCCCCCCCCCCCCACGTGGTCATGGCCGGCCTCGGCCTCTCCACTTCTCTACTCTCTACTCTTTTACTTCTCTCTCCCCCTCTCTGCCTTTCTCTGCCTCTACTCCCCTCTTAACTCCCCTCCCCATGCCCCGAATAAACTCTATTTCTATACTATACCTTCGCGTGTGGCTGGTCCCTGGGGGGGAAGGGATGCCTCGCTGAGGTGCACCCTCCCGCACATCCATAGAACATGTATCTTATCATTTTTATAAACACATCAGTATGTATACATTTGAAATAGAGAGTAGAACTTAACATATTTAAATATAATAGGATTGAGCAGGCTTTAAAAGATGAATGCCTAGGGGTACAACAATGGAAATATAAAACTGATTAACTGAATAGTTGGTATATCAGCATGAGCCATTCAATTACCACAAAGTAAAATATTTTAATGGTGGGTTGTTTTTTTTTTTAATTTTTATTATTTTGGTTTTTCGAGACAGGGTTTCTCTGTGTAGCCCTGGCTGTCCTGGAACTCACTCTGTAGACCACTCTGGCCTCGAACTCAGAAATCTGCCTGTCTCTGCCTCCCAAGTCCTGGGATTAAAGGTGTGCACTACCACTGCCAGGCGACTTTTGAAGTTGTTAAGAATCCAAGTAGTTGCAGTGATTTAAATATCCTGTTTGTCTGTTAGAATTTATTGTCACTGTAGTAGATTTATATGTGAGTGTGAATGTGTTTATGTACGAGTGTGTGCCCTTCTCTGTGTGTATGAGTGTGTATATGTATGTGTGTGTGTGTGGTGCCATGGCCTTGCACATGCTAAGCACGGCTAAGTGACATCTCCAGCCCAAGGGATGAGATCGCTTAGAGATGGTTGGATCACATATCCTCTTCCCTCATGGATGGGCTAGTGCCTTTATTTTGGGCGTGAGATCCTGATTAAAGAGACGAGTTCACTCGGATTATCTCTCTGTCTCACATCTTCTCACTGGCCTTTCCACCATTTTATGATAAAAAGCCCTCCCACCTGCTGAGGCCACAGTTTAGGAATCACTTCCAGAAACACAAGACTTCTATTGCCTGTAACTTGCCCAATCTGTAGTATTGTGTTACAGCCCCCCCCAAAGCAACCAAGGTTCTGATTTAGCCCAATGATCATACAGCTATTTCCTTCTGCTCCTAGATCCTGTAGGGCTGAGGGTAGACTGCAAAATGAGCGATGAAGAAGTAAAGATTCTTTGGTCATGTGTCACAACTCTATCCTCGCTGTTCATGCTGCTATTGGCAAACACCCAACACCACCCTTGTGAAACCCAGGGCTTTGAGTTGTTTAACATTGCCTCAGAGATCAACCCACTGCACATTTCCCATGATGGACTAGGTCTGGGAACGTCTCTAGGCCTGCAGGTGGCAACAGCACTCCTAGATGGGAAACTTCAGATCATCAAAGTCCAATATACTTGGGAGGACGCGTCCATGTCTCCCACTGGGAATCCAGGAGTCTTCGAGGCACGTGATAGAAGGGATGCAGCTCCCTGCCTCGTCAGCCTCACTCTACCCCACCACATCTCTGTATTTCCCTTCGGCTTTCCTTAAATATACACTGATGTGGTCAACGAAGAGTAAGGAAGTGGCCATGCTCACCAGCGCGAACACTCTCTTTGTTATTTGGTTTTTCCAAGCACTATTTTCAACCACAATGCCATCCCTGCCTCCCCCCTCCCCCCAAGCCCCTTAGTGACTTCTGGATTGATCAGAAATATCTCTGGAACCTTCCTTTCGTGGAGAGCTTTTCATTTCCTCCGTGGTCTGTTATTGCCATCATTATTGTTTATATTGTTTACATAGTGAAGAGGAAAAGAAAGACCCAGCACTTTCCGCCCATCGACAGTTCTTCCATTGCCTGGAACATCCACTCTCCCCGTGGAAGCCTTGAGGATGGAGGGCAATGGTGGAAGGGAGCACAGCCTGACTAGAATGGTGTTAAAGACATGAAGATACACGTGGCACGGTGGCACACGCCTTTAAGCCCAGTGCTTGGGAAGCAGAGGCAGACAGATCTCTTGTGAGTTCAGGGCCAGCCTGATCTACAAAGAGAATCCAGGACAGCTAGGGCTACACAGAGAAGATCTGTCTCCAAAAACAAATATGTACAAACACACCCATACACACACATATATATGTATAAAATATATTCGTTTTATATAACTAAATAAATGTTATATAAATTATATGTATGTATATATTAAGCTACATCACATGTAATATTTTCAAACCTGAGACTTTTAAGTTGACTGAAATTCCCTCATTTTACACTTGTGTGGCAGAAGTATGAACTATGAATGTATAATAATGTTGGTATTTGATACGGATGATTTTAAGAAAGATACTAGGACTAAATTTATCTATGATCTGACTTCCAAATGATCCCCTTTGCTTACCCTCCCCACCAGCTATTTGACTGTTCGCCAGTACTCCACCTGGAGACTGGGCAGGTGAGATAAAATGAAGTCTAATTAAAGCCCACAGCTTTTCACTAAAGCAGTCCTATGTCAGGACACTATGAAAAGAGTCCATTTTGGGGGTTCGCCACCCTTCTTCCCTGGGACTGCATGGAGGGTCTGCTACATTTCCCAAACTGTAAGGTTTTATAACATGTTAATAAAACAGGTTCTCTTGCCCTGGGTTCATCCTTCGGCCCCATAAAAACCAATACAGAAACAACATTTATATCTGCAGTATATAATGGCGGTGGCAAAGCAGTGGTTAAAAATGGAAAGATTGGGCTGGCAAGATGGCTCAGTGGGTAAAGGAGTTGGACTGTGACTTCCCTCCGGGTGACACATGCGGTGGAAGACGGGAGCATGGTAGGAAGTTGTCCTCTGACCTTCATGTGCATATGTGACTCTCTCAAGAGCCCCTCTACCACGTTATTGGTTTTTTTTTTAATTAAAAGCTTAGAAAACTATTTTCTTACTTTTGGAATGTTTCAGAACATATAATATACAAACGTACATTCTGAATCCCAAAGAGAAATAAAGAATACCCAGATGCCAGATGCTGGACACATTTGAGCCCAGTTTAAAGCTGTAACTATTTACCATCCCAAGGACTGAGAGCACAGCATGTAACTCAGTTTTGAAACCATTGACCTCTTGATATTTTTCTCTAAATTGAACGCTGAATTATAATAGATAGGAGATCCTTGGAAGAAAATAAACTCAGAATATATTTTTAAATTAACCTCTACCAAGTAAAATTGGCTGTGATAATTTCTTACATTTGTTGAGAATTGAGTTAAAGAGAGCTCTATTATTAAGGTAGTTATTAATTTCCTAGATAAGAAGACATCTCTCTGATTGCCAAAGCAGATGGGTTTGGACAGGAAGAAAACGGGTAATTTTGATTTGTGTTTGGGTGCAGACAGCTTTACACTCAAATAGACGCAAATACTTCCTGTTATGGATCATTTATCAATACTGAATTCAACCTAGATGTCAAAAGAAGCAAAAGCATTTAAGAGTAACATCGAGATTTATTTCAAACTGATGGGAAACAACCCAACAGCTAGTTTTTTCCTATGATCTATTCTCTACCAAACAACTGCTAGAAGCTCTTGGTTAATTTTTCGTAGTCCTCTAAATCAAATGTAATTGCTCTTCTCTGAAGGAATTATACTCGTGGAGTTAGAAATGCATTTGCCGCATATTAGTGAAAATTACTCATGTTATTTATGTCGTTGAGGTGCTCTGTTGGAACATCCCTTATTCCAGCTTTGTGTGTGGCTTTTATGTCAGGATTAGCAAGAAAGGAAACATCATACATTCCTGTTATGAATTACTATGAGACTTTAGGACATTTAGGGCAAACACAATTATGATTATACACATGTCCAGCTTGTCATTTCTTTAGGCACAAGGACACGCAAGAAACTGCTAGAATCCAGCAAATGTGAGGGTTTTCTTCAACTATAGATACTGTGTAGATGATGCCTCATCCTGTTGTTTAAAAATATATCCTTCTGGCTGGGGAGATGGCTCATCGGTTAAGAGCATTGACTGTTCTTTCAGAGGTTCTGAGTTCAATTCCCAGCAACCATATGGTGGCTCACAACCATCTGTAATGGGATCCAATGCCCTCTTCTGGTGTGTCTGAAGACAGTGACACTGTACTCATAGAAATACAATTAATAAATCTTTATATTTACTTAAAGAGAAGTCATGAACCTGCAGATAGGGAATTTTGAAACTTAAACCAAATGAAGCTGGAAAATTGTAATTTAATGAAAGTAAATGTAAAGGAACAAGAAAAAATTGAGTGTCCCTCACTCTCTGCTTTCTGACAGCAGACTCAATGAGGCCAGCTGCCTCAGGCTCCTGTTTGTGTGACTTCCCCTACCGTGATGGACTATAATTTTAAACTGTGAGCCAAAATGAACCCTTATTTCTTGAAAGAAAGAAAGCAAGCGAGCTCATAATTTCCAACAGAGAAGAATCAGGGCAGGAAATGAAGCAGGACAGGAACTCAAGCAGGGAAGGAAGCTGGAGGCAGGGGCTGACACAGAGGCCATGGAGGGATGCGGCTTACTGGCTTGTTACTTATAAATTTCTCAGTTTGCTTCCTTATGCACCCACAGGACCACAGCCCAGGGGTGGCACCTCCCACGGTGGGCTGGGTCCTTCCATATCTATCACTAATTAAAAAAATGTACCATAAGCTTGTCACCGGGGCTATCTGGTGAGGGAATTTTTAGGTTTCCACTTCTCAAATGAGTCAAGCTTGTGTCAAGTTGATATAAAACTAGCCAGCAACTATTTATATGTGTCAGTTTGGAAGACAGGCACTTTCCTTTACCATATGGCCTATGAAAAACATTATGAGTTACCACTCATTGTACATCAGGGGAGGAAAAAGTCATAAATGTGCCAGTTCCCCAAAGCAGCATTGGCTTGCTGTAATCTACTTAGTTCCAATTTTAAGCCATGCCACTATCTAGGATGAGTGCCGAAGAAAACATTTATTGTTTGGGCTATTACTTTTATCAGTTTTAATCCAGCTCTAAGACAAGGAAAATGCCTGCAAAGCACATATGAAAAAGAACTAGAATTCATAGCATGCAATCACTATATATAATTAAATAATAATACAAATATTAATACAAATATACAAATCCTTATTTTTAAGATATGAAATATGTTTGACCAGATGTGCCAACAAAAAAAGCTACAAGAGGGAAATGAGTACCTGTGTGATGCTAATATATACTTATTAGTATGGTTAACTTAAAAGTAGAGCATACCAATCTTGATAAAGATGATAGGATGGCTGAAGCTCACGTACACTGTAGAAAATAGTTTAGTAATCTCTTCAAAAGGTAAAGATGAATCTACCCTATCATATGCCCATTTTATTTATGGATACTAATCTAAGAGGAATGAAAGCATAGGTTCATACCAAGAAATAGGACACAGGCATTCATAAATCATCTATTAATAATAGTCCCAAATTGGAAACAATCCAAAATGTCCATCAAGAGAGTAACACATAAATAAATTATACCATGCAATGGAGACTTTGCTGCAGTGAAGAGGAATGTGCCATGGGTGGAACATACTACAGTGGGTGAATCTCAAAATACTTAGTGGGAATCCGGAGAAAGGCAGAAAGCAATTGTTCTGGCTGGTTTTGTGTGCCAACTTGACACAAGCTAGAGTTATCACAGAGAAAGGAGCCTCCCTTGAAGAAATGCCTCCATGAGATCCAGCTGTAAGGCATTTTCTCAATTAGTGATCAAGGGTAGGAGGGCCCCTTGTGGGTGGTGCCACAAGGTGCCATCCCTGGGCTGGTAGTCCTGGGTTCTATAGGAAAGCAAGCTGAGCAAGCCGGGAGAAGCAAGCCAGTAAGTAGCACCCCTCCATGGCCTCTGCATCATTTCCTGCCTCCAAGTTCCTACCCTGTGTGAGTTCCAGCCCTGACTTCCTTTGATGATGAACAGCAATGTGGAAGTGTAAGCTGAATAAACCCTTTCCTCCCCAGCTTGCTTCTTGGTCATGATGTTTTGTGCAGGAATAGAAACCCCGACTAAGACAGCAATCATTTACTAATCTACTCGATGAACATCGGTAACTGTAGATACCACATCCTAATCCGTAGTAGGGACACAGACCACCTCAGTGGCTGTCACAGAGCTATGGTCGAGAGGGAGCCTAATCATTAAGAAGCTCCAGTAGCTGGGAATGATAGATGTGTTTATACTTTAATTTGGTAGTGACTGCACATGTGTATACAGATGTCAAAACTCATCAGCACATATACTTTAAAACTGTGTTGCTTATTGGACGTTGTGTTTCAATAAAGCAGTCAAAATAATAAAAATAAAGCCGTGTTACTTGAAAACATAATTATTTAGACTATGAATGTCAAGGTGGCTTTGATTTTCTTTTATGCATGGTCTTCTCCCAGAAGAGAGTGTTTGATCTAAGACATATGACTAAATCATTGCTAGATCTGGGGATGTAGCTAAGAAGTGGAGTTCTTGCCTAGTTGTTTGCACAGGCCATGAGTCTGATCCCCAATACAGAGAAAAAGTCTTTAAAGTGAACAAGTCAATGCTGCCCTGCCAAATGGTTTGCACACACGCTCACGCGCAGGCGCACACGCATGCGCGCATGCACATGCACACGCACACGCACACGCACAGTATATTATCAAGTACTTGAACACAGAGTTACTTTCGCTGTCTAGCCATGTTCTCAGCCACTCCATTGTGGTTCTGCTTGGCTCCTGTAGTCACTTTATGGCTTGCTATAGTGCAGGGTGATGCAAAATGCCTCCTCTAAATCACTTTAGATCTGCATCCAAATCCTCTCTAAGTGAGAATATTAGCTGTATTTACTTTGTAGAACTATTTGAGGCTTAAAGGAGAGAATTAAAAAAATACTTGTTACAAGGTAAGTACTTTATAATTGTTTTGTTGTTAGAAACCTCAATTAAGTTTTTTCCAAAGGAGTAAGCCCACCTCTCTACTACCATGGGCTTTCCCCTATAGGTTTACAATATTCCAATTTTTAAAAGATTTATTTATTTATTTAATGTGAGTGCACTGACACTGTCTTCAGACACACCAGAAAAGGTATCAGATCCCATTACCTTGGTGGTTGTGAGCCACCAAGTGGTTGCTGGGAATTGAACTCAGGACCTCTGGAAGAGCAGTTAGTGCTCTTAACCACTGAGCCACCTATCCAGTCCCCAAATTTTTTAATATAGGAAAGATTAGGAAATATTTAAGATTTATATTTCCTTGGTTAGCTACAAGATTTTTGAAGATTAGTTTGTATTTTTAGTTATGTGCATTTGTGTGTGTGTCTATGTGTGTGTGGTGTGTATGTGTGTGTGTCTGTGTATGTGTATGTGTGTGTGTGTGTGGTTGAGAGAGCTGCCTGATATAGTTACTGGGAACCAAACCCAGGATGATTTGGTCCTTGGATAAGCTGAACAAACTCCTCCCTACTGAGCCATCTCTCTGTCCTCAGTTACATTATTTTGACACCATTTTCTTTTTAGTTTAAAAATTGCTGTCAAGTGAAATCTGGGTTCGGTTGTCCTCCCCACCCTTACACCGTTTGAGCGGTAATTAATAAACTTCAACAAGCCAGGTGAGTTAGGCAAGTTACTTAACCTCAACATGCCTTAATGTGTTTTGCTACAATTGGTAATAATGACAACAACAACAACAACAACAATATCTGTTTCACAGAATGACCCAGAGGACCGGGCAGTGGTGGCGCACGCCTTTAATCCCAGCACTCGGGAGGCAGAGACAGGTGGATTTCTGAGTCCGAGGCCAGCCTGGTCTACAGAGTGAGTTCCAGGACAGCCAGGGCTACACAGAGAAACCCTGTCTCGAGAAACCAAAAAGAAAAAGAAAGAAAGAAAGAAAGAAAGAAAGACAGACCCAGAGGATACCACAGTACAGTATGCTAAACATCCTTTTTGCTTTGGCTGATAAGAATAAACACCAGGCCCATGGGGTTATCTTTTTTCATTTCCTAATTCTCTGCTATTAGCCATGAACTGAAATTGAAATTTCTCATTGCTGCATCTCAGGTCCATTGATCTCCCTGTCTACCTATTCCTCTAAACGTTTACATGCCTGGGCTGTGCTTGGATCATCCATTTCTCAACCTCCTCTCTACGTTTAGAGTCAATATACTGCAAGTGGTTCTGAATAGCTTCGGAAGTTCATGGTTCGCTTGTATGTTACCTACTGTTTGCTGCTGTGTCTGGTACCTGGCAAAAAAGCACTAAAGGGAGCAAGGGTTTATTTAGTTCTCAGCTTTCAGGGGTTCGGTCGTGCTCCACCAGCCCCGTAGCAATGGGTTTGTGGTAAGACAGAATCATTGGACAGGTCTTGGTTGGTTCAGGAAGCAGAGAGAAATACATCTGACAGAAGAGACCCTTCAAGGACATCTCCCTGGGGCTCTCTTTCTTCCAACCAGGCACAATATGCACAATGTGTACCACGTCCAAACAATCCATTCAAATATGAAGCCCTGAATGGACTAATCCACTGAAGAAGTCAGAGATAGATTGACCTAAGCACTTCCACAAACTCTGTTCATGTATCAGTCAAGCCCCGAACACATGAACCTTCCAGTGAAGAATCATGAATCTTCAGTTCAGATTTAAGCCAGGACAATCCAGAATAATCATTAAAAATATATGTGCTCAGGTTGCCTCCAAGACCTTGGGGCTGGACATATAGCACAGTTGATGAGTGCTGGCCTGGCCTGAACAAAACTCAGGGTGTGGTCTCTTAATATGTGGACTGGAGATGGGTGGAATCTCCCTAGGAATTTCTAATAAGCAAAAAAGAAAAAAACAAAAACAAAAACTGCACTAAGAACTGTGATCTTGCTTTTTGTTAATTTTCTTGCTCGCTTTGGGCTATTTTACCTTTTTTCTGAATCTAATCATAGAATTTCATTTCTGATGATCTTTTCGAATCTCCAGTGTAACTCAGAACATGCTAGAGCTTCTGGTAGCTACTGAGTTTTGTGCAGATTTGGGCATCATGTCAATCACACCTTAACTCATTTAGTAAAGAAACAGAACAGGACGGTGACATCCCAGAGAATTCACTACACCTTATCGTTAATTCATTAATCAACACGTTGGGAAATGTCATTAATCAAGCACCGTAATTACAAATCCACATAATTGCACTTGATGATACTTCTTCGTCTGCAACATCATCCCTTATAAATCTTATGCAAAGAAAGGGAACACACTAGAGCATTTTCTAAAAGCAAGATGCACTCCTATCTAAAATCAGGCTTCTCTGGAAGGATGTGTTTTAGTAACTGTATTCTGTTTCTTTCTAATCACTTCCCCCTCTTGAGTGCTTATTAAAGCCCCAGCAGCTCTCCCTAGACATCTCTCTGTCTCACAGTGTGTGGCAACTTGGTTTTCTTTGTTTGTTTGTTTGTTTTTCCTAAATGGAAGATTTCTTTTTCTAGCTCTCGATTTTAAGCATTTTTTCAGTTCTCTCCAAATTTTCAAAGATTATCAAGAGCTACTTAGTCATAACCAATATCTATCGATAGGTCAAATTGCTGGCACCTTTTGGTATTTGAGATACTGACTATGTAGACCTTGGGATAAGTTGGAGGGGACATAGTTTACCATTTTATGCCTTTGATTTCCCATTTTTTTCTCTGTGATATTTTCTGCTTCCCGGGTGACCATTAACTTCCGCAGAAAAGACAGAAGGGACTTGCTTAAGAAGCCTGTTGAGTTAGAAAGATAGGTGAGTCAACTTTGTTGTAGCAAACGCTGGTCTGCCATGCACTCCTTCTATACCTCTGACTCCTTCCTTAATTCACAGGTCAAAGTGTTACTTTAAAAAAAATGTTTTGAAGTGTTTTAAATTTTTTATTGATTTATGTGTCGGTGTGAGTATGTATGCAAGTGTGTGTGTAGCACTTGCCAAGGCCAGAAAGGGGTCTTGTTCCAGATGTCCTGGAACTGATTTACAGGTTGTTTTGTGCTGGAGTATAAACTCGGGGTCTTTGCAAGAACACCCTCTTTTAAGTGCTGAGACATCTGTCCACTCTCCTGAGCCTTTTTTCTTGATATGGGCATTTTCCCAAGCCTCCGTGTGCTCTTAGCATCTCTTCCCATGTTCCTTTCAATCTCTCCAAAGTATTTGTTATCAGCGTTAGTACTGACAAAATTTTGTTCTTCTTTTCCCCAAGACAGGACATAAACTCAATCAATAATTCCTCAGTGATTCACATCCATGGCTTTATTGTTCTTGCTTTCTTCCATGTCACTGCTGATGGAAAGTGAGCAAATGCTTTTTGCAAACAGAGTAAATATTTTAGATGTTGAGGCTGTATGGTCTTTATTGCTCAGTGGTTCTCAATCTGTGGGTCTTGAGCCCCATAGAGGTTGCATATCAGATATTTATGATTCGTAACAGTAGCACAATTACAGTTATGAAGTAACAATGGAATGAGTTTTTATGGTTGAGGTTCACCACAACATGAGGAACCGTATTAAAGGGTCACAGCGTTAGGAAGGTTGAGACCCACAATGTAATCTCTCAACTCTGCGGTGGTAGCACAAAGAATACTGCTGTGCGGTGGTGGTGCACTCCTTTAGTCCCAATACTCAGAAGGCAGAGTCAGGTAGATCTATCTTTCTTTCTTTCTTTCTTTCTTTCTTTTCTTTCTTTCAAGAATTATTTATTTTCTGTCTATGAGTACATTGTTGCTATCTTTTTGTTTTGTTTTGTTTTGTTTTTTGAGACAGGGTTTCTCTGTGTAGCCCTGGCTGACCTGGAACTCACAATGTAGTTCAGGCTGGCCTCGAACTCAGAAATCCACCTGCCTCTGCCTCCTAAGTGCTGGGATTAAAGTAGTGCATCACCACTGCCCGGCCATTGTTGCTATCTTAAGACACACCAGAAGAGGGCATTAGATCCCATTACAGATGGTTGTGAGCCACCATGTGGTTGCTGGGAATTGAACTCGGGACCTCTGGAAGAGCAAGCAGCCAATGCTCTTAACTGCTGAGCCATCTCTCCAGCCCCCAGGCAGATTTCTGTGTTCAAGGCCAAGCTTGGTCTCTACAGTGAGTAGCCAAGGCTACACAGAGAAACCTTGTGTCAAAACTATACAAGGCTACAAAGACAAACCCTCCTTGACACAGACAAACCCTGTGTCAAAATAAACAAACAAACAAACCCCAAAATTTGAAATCTAAAGGTATTCCTGGCTAAGGGGCTTCATAAAAACTGGCTTTAATTCCCATGCAGCCTATTACTTGCTAATGGTGCTATATAAGAAAGAAAACAGAATCTATACCATAATCAATGAGAAAAAAATGTTATTTTTACTTAGGAAACCTTGAAGTGATTTTAAACAACTGTTTTGAGATTCAGAGTTTCCTTCCTACCTCTGCATCAGAAAGCTGCCCCCAGGGGCTTTAGAGCATTCTTGAGAGACCCTGGATAGGGCTCTGTACCCTCAGAGCTCACAGCAGCCCTCTGGTCTCCTGGGCCACTCTCTTTCCAGGCTGGCCTCCAAGCCACATTCATCCTCCCCATGTGACTGTGTCCCATGTTAGAAGATGATTCCTGTCTTTCCAAGCATCTGGAGATGGCCTCATACCCTGCAGCAGCTCAACCCTCCCGACCATGGTGGAAATTGAAAATATTTTTCCCAGGAGGCCTCAGTCAAGGAGGATTTCTGGTGACCTGCTCTGATACCTTAGAGTTCCTGAGAGGAAGCCCTGAATTTCCTCTATGGAATTATCTTATATTTGTAGGGCACATCACTGACTATTGTGAATTTGGAAAAACAAACAAACAAACAAACAAACAAAAATGTTGATAAAAATTTAGATGTAGACTACAAGATGAGCACACTCCTTTTGTAATTAGATTGTTTTTTCTTTTCTACTTATGTATTGTTTTCTCGATCTTTTTCTTCAGTCCTTTTTTTGAGACAGGATTTCAAAAAACAAACAAACAAAAAACCAAACCAAAACAACAACAACAAACCCAAAACCCACCCTGTGTCACCCTGGCTGTCCTGGAACTCACTCTGTAGACCAGGCTGGCCTTGAACTCACAGAGATCCACCTGCTTCTGCCTCAGGGGCCCTGGGATTAAAGGCATGCACCACCAATGCTGCTATACTCTGGCTTTTTAATATTTTACATTGGAATAGAATATTGTAGTTCACTCATCTTTCTTTGCACAATACTTCTCAAAGTCATTTCCTTAAGAAACTCCAAATGGAAAACGCCTCTAGTCCCAGCACTCAGAAGGCAGGTTCAGGCAGATCTCTGAGTTCAAGGCCAGCCTGGTCTACTGAGAGAGTTCCAGGATAGCCAGGGCTACACAGAGAAACCCTGTTTCAAAACGAAACAAAAACCTCAAACTGCATTTAAGAAAGTTAAGAGCCAATACAAGTAAATTATCTTAGTGTATAGTAACAATCACATTCAGACTGTTTGGTAGCTGTAAACTCACATTATCAAACATTTGGGGTTGTCCATTTCTCATTGATGTTGCGCTAAGACCTGTGCTAGCTTTTCAGAGACCCCACGTTGTTCAGTATAATCCATGAGAAGGAAGAGGAGTACGGACTTCGATGTTATACAGCTATGCATTATTTATCATTATTATTGTCATTATTATTTGGAGTGATAATAAAATGCCACAATGTGAGAGGGTAGTGACTGACTCTGAGGATGGACCTACATAATTTTTTTTGTTTTGTTTTTTGAGACAGGGTTTCTCTGTGTAGCCCTGGCTGTCCTGGAACTCACTCTGTAGACCAGGCTGGCCCCGAACTCAGAAATCTGCCTGCCTCTGCCTCAGGGGCCTTGGGATTAAAGGCGTGAGCCACCACTCTGTAGACCAGGCTGGCCTCGAACTCAGAAATCTGCCTGCCTCTGCCTCAGGGGCCTTGGGATTAAAGGCGTGAGCCACCACTGCCCGGAAACTTTAGTAGATTTTAAGACATAGTTTTAAATGTTCAACAATGACATAAAGAAATGGAGTTGAATGGGGGCTTTCAAAGATGTGTGGAGCTAGGGGAAGTGGAGCTTAGCGAGAGGCTGGGGAAGAGGAAACTGGAAGAAACTCAGATTTTTCCCGCTCCCCCCAAAAGAAAGGAAAAAGCCTCTTGAGGAGAGGCTCCTCCCCCAAAGAAATGAAAGATGCTTTGACTGAAATTTTTTTCTGAATAAATACTAATTAATCTTTAAAAGAACCACTCCATGATTTATAAATAAAACATTTAAAATTTAAAATCATCTGCCCTGTATCATTTACCTTAAACATTCAGTTAACACAACTGCTATTTTTATGGCTTAATAGAAGTGTGCCTTTGCTGCTTCTGTCTTAGGAAACATCCAAGTGAATGCACTGTGAAAATGTAGTGATGGAGTATAGCCCAGAGTCTATGTGGTTTCCATTCACTGCTCTTTGTAGTTAACAAGGATAATTTTTAAAATAATCAAGAAATTCTACATATTAGATTTCTGTTCATCCAATACAATGTAACCTTTTGGTTTTTGGCTAAGTATATATTCAAATTTACATTGCGGAACCTAAATCTGTTTTACTGCCTTCTCTCAAACTGGGTTTACTTTCATTTCACTGTTTGACAAATAGCTTAGAGATACCTGGCAAATTCTTGTTCACAACTGAATACAATGTTGCCAGATGTGGAATATCATAGCAATCATTTCTCAAATGTTTCTTGATATTGTTTCTAAAAACAAAATACATTAAGATACGTGCTGCCTGGTTTGGACCGGTGTTCTCTACGGAATGCTGTGAAAAGCCTTGGTCCCCTGCATGTCAGGGGCCCTAGGAAGGGCTAGGACCTTCTAGAAATGAGTCTTTGGGGGAAATGTCTTTGAGAAACACTGAGGACCTCCAGTCTCTCTCCTCTTCTCCTTTCCTGTCTCGTTATTTTCTCTTTCTCTCTCTCTTTTTCTCTCCTCTCTCCCTTTCCTAGTCTTTGTCTTTTTGACACGAGACACGTCTCCCAGCTCTGCATGTGTTTCCGCCATGATATTCTGCCCACATCAGAAAGGAAGGCTGTTCTATCGTGGATGGAACTCCCAGAGCCACGAGCTGAACAAATATCTCCATCGTTCATAAACAGCGTATGGTATGTGTTTCATTAAACTAATGGAATGCTAAAACAGCCGTCTATCATGGAACTCATGAACCTAAAAGCAAACCCAGCTCAGCCTGTCCCTGTCAAACCTAGACCAGCAATTAATTAAATCACGGGGCGGGACACTCCAGGGACTGCCAAGGAAAATCATTAATGTTCAGCAAGAAAACGCAAGAAGTTTTGTTTTTCTCATTTTGAAAATTCTATTTTGTATATCACTACTTTCTTAGTATAATACATCTGCGATTTTTTACATAAATTACTATATATGAGCAGATGTGCTAAATTATATGAACTAATATGGATGTATGAGTAATTAATAATATCTGAAAACATCGGTCTGAATTGACATCAAGTGGTGCCCCTCTTCTTGCCTCTTCCTAGCCGGTCAGGGACAGAGCCTGGCTTTTCTCATTCTGTGGGTCACAGGTACCAGGGCAGACATGTTTATCAGAAACTTGCCTTGGCCCTGAAATTCTGCACAAGGAGTGTCCATACCTGTCTTAGTCAGGGTTTCTATTCCTGCACAAACATCATGACCAACAAGCAAGTTGGGGAGGAAAGGGTTTATTCAGCTTACACTTACATGCTGCTGTTCATCACCAAAGGAAGTCAGGACTGGAACTCAAGCAGGTCAGGAAGCAGGAGCCGATGCAGGGGCCATGGAGGGATGTTCCTTACTGGTTTGCTTCCCCTGGCTTGCTCAGCTTGCTCTCTTATAGAGCCCAAGACTACCAGCCCAGGGATGCTACCACCCACAAGGGGCCCTCCCCCTTGATCACTAATTGAGAAAATGCCTCACAGCTGGGTCTCATGGAGGCTTTTTCTCAAGGGAGGCTCCTTTCTCTGTGGTAACTCCAGCTTGTGTAAAGTTGACACAAAACCAGCCAGTACAGTACCCACTAGGTCTGAGCACCATATCAACGGCAGTTATAATCGATGAGTCTGGGCTAGCCCACAGTGTTGTTTGACATAGCTCTCATCAGAGATCAGGTATGTAGGCTTAAATTTTTTTTTTTAAAAAAACCTTACTTTTAGTAAGGGTTCTTAAACGCTTTGATCTTCTAGCCCACCACCCACCAGAGGCAGTGGAAAAGAAAGGTTCTTAGGATACGGGGGAAGTGGACCTGTTTAGAAATTGTTCTTTGGAGCAAATCCAATCTGCCTTGCCAGGATCTCTACCAGCAGGGCAGTTCAGTACTGTCAGGAGAGCAAATGCAGGTCATCCGCGGAGGCACAGCCCAGCAGAAACAGCCGGGCCTCAACTGAATCGGCACAAGTCAGAAGGAACGACCCCAGGACCAGCAGGGGCTCCAGGAGAAGTTCTGTGCTGTGCCTCTCCCAATGTAGAGAAGATCAGCGAAGACGAGAAAGAGACCAATGAAGCATTGCAACGCTAGCTAGGCAAGCCGCCCCTCCTCCTAACCACAGCCCATGGAGTCCTAGTTATATTCCCTCCAAACATCGCCTGTCCTCCACAGGTCTTGCCTCAGCAAGATACCATGTGAGTCTGTCTAAGCCAAACTCCACTGAGTCTGTATCAGCGGACATCACTCTGCCAATCAGCCTGAGTCCTTGGAAGCAGCGAGAAGCTGCCAGAACACTGTCAGAAGTTTTTTGGTGCATTTCTTTCTATGGAGTCACCACAAGTGGAGCTCAACAACACAATGTCAAGGGAACCAACGCATGCGTGTCATGAGCAAAGAACAGTGATGCTGGCCAAAGCTTGAGCTCCCACTGTCTGTGGGGTCCTGTTTCTAGTCCTTCACCTGTCCTATCACCTGTGTCTGCTTCAGCAAAACATTCCTTCCTTCACGTCTCTGCTTTAGCACAACACCATCGGACACAACTGACTTTCCAAAGAAACCGTACATTTCCACTTCAAGGTAGAGTTAGGAAACAGAACTAGAGTTTTATGTTTGTTTCATCGTTGTAGGTATTTTTTTAAAATGGTGACCTGTTGCAGGATATTTGGTTGAATTGTGAACCCCAAGATCGTGAACTGGAAAAATCTTGTTGTGGTGTGGCTCAGTCCTAGGATACACCTTTAACCCAAGAGCTTTTTGTAAACAGGAGTGCAATAAAGTCAACAATAGGTCAAGAGGAAGAGTAAGCAGCCTGTTGACAGAGAGTGAACCTAAGAAAAGTCAGGAAAGAGAAAGAAGGGTCTTTGAAGAATATTTAAGACAATATGGAGAAGGAGCAAGAGCTTTTTCCTTCTGAGACACCGGTGGGGGAGTAAGGTCAGCTGAGAGCTTCCTCTGCCTCTCTGAGCTAGCCGGTTTTCACCCCAGCATCTGGTTCCGGAGTCTTCATCAGTAAAATCCAAGTTTGGGATTTTGTCTTTAAAACAACAGGGACACACGCATGTCCATTAGTATTGGTTCTAGAAAGCATCACTGAACTGCTTTGATTCCTCAGCTTGAGGTTAACAATGGTGGGTACTTAATGGCAGCCTCATGCTGAGAGTCGATCCCTGCTGGCATGGATGAAATAATTTGTGATTTCATAGAAAAATTAATGGGTAAGAGTGACAATATTTATTTTGCCTGCTGTTGCTCCAGAAGAGAGAAGGGGAAAGCCTTTTAATGGAAAGCCCTCACTAAGGAGAAGCTTTGATTGATTTTTTTTTTCTAAGCAGATTTTGATCAATCTGAAAACTGTTTTAAAAAAATACTTTGCATGTTGTTGTGGATTACATTACAATGCAGATCATTAAACTGCCTTTTCTACCCCCCCCCCAAGACTTTGTATGGACACAGGGTCACTATTCGGTATTAGCCACTTTTATGTTACTATTTTAAAAAACAAAACAAACAAACAAAAAACCCCCTTAAAACTGGGGAGAGAGCTCAGTCAGTAAAGTGGGTGCCACATGAGCATGAGGAGCCAAGGCTAATGCTCAGCACCTGTGTAACAAAGCTGGCATAGTTGCACACCCTTGAAATCTCAAAGTTTAAGAGGTGGAAACAGTAATCCTAGCCTAAATGACAAGTCCTAGGTCTCCTGGGGAGACAATGTAGGTAAAATGAGTTGGTAGAAGGAAGCAGCCATATTGGAAAGTGACTTCTAATTGAGGAGCAAAGTAACCAATCAGAGAAAGACTTGACAGAATGAGTCAGAGACAGGATACACCAGACTCTCACAAGAACAGACAGGAAACAGAGTCTATGTAAGAACAGGCAGAGAGAGAGGGAAGGCAGTTTTTTCACCCAGACAGTTTTACAGATAAGTTGCAGAGAGAACAGACTAGAAACAGATCAAAACAGTATGAGCCGGAGAATGAGAAGGAGCCAGAAGATTAGAACAGATTGCTAGAGTTATTTTGAGGCCAAGCAGATCAATTAAGTGAGAAGCTGAGAGAAGCCAGGTTGAATCAGTCAGCTTGTTGAAGAGTTTGAGCCAGAACTGCTGAGTTTAACTAGCCAGCTGGAGTTCAGAGAGAACTGGAAAGGGTGAGCTTATTCAGCAGTAAGCTTCTGAGATTACAGTTATATCAGACAAGGGGGGGGGGAAGACAGCACAAAAAATAAAAAACTGGAAATTGGTAAGAAATTAAGTTTATTCACTATATTGGTGGGTGTAAAGTCCAAAAGACACAGTGCCTGCATATGGTCAGGGCTCTGGTTGATAGAGAAGCAGAAAGGAAAATGACCCCCTGCAGGGGTCATGCTTCACAACCATCTGGTCAGGAGAGAACTGTTTCAGTCACTCTTCTGTGATGAGAGACTGCTACTAATTCTTCTTTAGAGTGGTGCCCATGTGACCTCATCACCTCCCACTGGGTCTCACCTCCTGGCTTGCCCTGATCTCCTCACCACCACACTGGAGACCAAGTTTCCTTCACATAAACTTTGTTGCAACAAAAGACAACCCATCCATAACACAATCAATTCAGCAACTTGCAGTTCAGCACACCAAACTTCCAACCGCTCCAGTATAGTAGTAGAAGATTAAACATCTGTACCGACTTCTATAAAATACACTTAGAGATTAGTTTCCTGTGGGTCCCCAAGCCAGATGAGGGATGGTAGAGCACTGCCCATATCCTAGACAAGTTCCCTGAAAGCCCGTCAGGAGTGGGGGCCTCTTCCTACCAAATCAGCCTTGGGACTACTCAACCAGATAGAGACAATGGTCACTTCATGATAGAGCCAGTTAGGCTTCTGTTTCCCTTGCTAGAGAACTAGCTTCTCAGAGATCATGTCACTGGCAGTCTGCCAATCTGATTTGCTGGGAAAGTCCCTGCCTCCTCCTGCCCCTCCTCCTGCCCACTTGGGTGTTTAAATTGCTTTGACATAAATGTTTGCCTGTCTTCAATCAGGTACACATATGCAAATTAGGTGCATTTTCTCCCTTGTCCTTTTCTTCCTCTCCTTCCTGACTCAAGCCATATGAAGCTAGCCCTGCCATTTCAACAAATGAGATGTCCTCCTGGGTCATTTATACCTACCATACTCACGGTGGACCCGGGACCCTGCTCCTCAGCTCCTCCGCATCCTGAAACAGCCTGTGGACAACGACCAACCCACAGTTTCATAAAATATTTAAGTTCATTTCCCAGCCCCAGCAATGTCCTTTCTCTGAAAGCAGGGCACTGTCAGATCATCTTGATTAAACTGAGGGTTCTAGTTGACTGGGGAAGGGGAGCCTATTAATTTTGGTTTTGCTTTAAGTACTTTTCTGAGTGACCAATGCTTTGAAAAATAAATCCCAGGAGAGCCAGTCATCTTGCCTAATGAAACATTTAATGCTCTTTCCAATCCTGTTCTCTGATGTCTTCTTTGGAAGTGTAGCACTGTGAAGCAATTTCTCAGACTCTTTTCATCAGGATGGGTAGGGCTTTCATAATAGAGAAATTAGATCCTATAGCCATAAGTGTTTGGAAACCCAAGGTATAAAGGGAACTAATTTTCTTCCTGATTTCCAATAATTTCTATAAGCACATTGTCCGTTCTGTTTTCTGTGGTGAGCCTACTGATCAGGAACACATAATTTCAAAGTTGATGAAAGGACTTATTACCTCTCCCAAGCACACAATACTCGCACAGAATTGGTTGATGTTGGTCCTTGGTAGTAGTTTCCATGACACCTACTAATAATTAATTAATTTTTTTTCCAGAAAGAAATGTTCGTGCTTTAGAAGGTAGACATTGGGGTTATAATTTCAGTGGTTATGGTATGGTTGATAGTTGTCTGAAACAACTCATTGCTAAAATCATTTGTCTTTACAGTATGTGGATGTATAGACATGTGTGTTATGGGTGTCAGCCACATGTGCCATTGAGCATGTGTTAAGGTCAGAGGACTATCTCAGGTTCTTGCTCTTCATCTTCTGGCCTCTCTGAATCAGGGTCTTCTGTTGTCCAGCATGGCATATGACAAATTGGCATCCCCTTGTGTGATGGTCTGTATAAGCTTGGCTGAAGGAGTGGCACTGTTAGGAGGTGTGGCTTTGTTGGAGTAGGTGTGTCACTGTGGGTGTGGGCTTTAAGACCCTCATCCTAGCTGCCTGGAAGCCAGTCTTCTGCTAGCAGCCTTCAGATAAAGATGTAGAACTCTCAGCTCCTCCTGCACCATGCTTGCCTGGATGCCACCATGTTCCTGCCTTGGATAATGGACTGATCCTCTGAACCTGTAAGCCAGCCCCAATTAAATGTCATCCTTATAAGAGTTGCCTTGGTCATGGTGTCTGTTCACAGCAGTAAAACCCTAAGACACTTTGGCTTCCCGGATTCTCCTGTCTCTGCCTTCTGTCTCACCATAGACACATTGGTATTACATGCCTGCTACTGTACCTGGCTCTATGTGATTTCTGTGGATGCAAATTCTAGTGCTCACACTTGCATGCCAAGTGCTTTATGCACTGAGCCATCATGTTATCTCTGCTTGTCTTAGTCAGGGTTCCATTGCTGTGAAGAGATACCATGACTAAGATAACTCTTATAAGGGAAAAGATTTAATTGGGGGGCTGGTTTACAGTTTTAGAGGTTCAGTCCATTATTATCATGGTAGGAAGCATGGCAGTATCTAGGCAGACATGATAGAATTCTATACCGTGATCTTCAGGCAGCCAGGAGGGGACTCTTTTTCACACTGGGAAGAGCTTGAGCACGTATAGGCCTCTCAATCTGACTACCCAGTGACATACTTCCTCCAACGACTGTTCCAACAAGGCTACACCTCCTAATAGTTCTACTTCCCACGGGCCAAGCATATTCAAACCACTACTATACTGCTAAAGTTATTTTTTTTTGAGACAGGGTTTCTCTGTGTAGCCCTGGCTATCCCGGAACTCACTCTGTAGACCAGGCTGGCCTCGAACTCAGAAATCCACCTGCCTCTGCCTCCCAAGTGCTGGGATCAAAGGCATGCGCCACCACTGCCCGCGTTCATATATATTTGTAAATATAACCTGTTCAGTCCATATAATGTTACTTGTGTGAATACTTTCAGGGCTGCCCGTTTGGCACTAGATGGTCATTTGGTGTGCTCTTCCTTGGGAAGACTCTCCCTCCCACTAGCAGATTTCCTCAGCCTCATGGGCTCTTCGCCTTCCACTCTGTCATGTCTACTGATACTGTCTTTGTTCAGCTCGTGTTTGGGCTGTCATATTAGTGAAATTTTATGGCTATATCTTCTGATATTACTGGGACATAGGACCTCACAGCAAACACTCTGGTTGTCTGGCTCTTACAATCTTTCTGCTCCCTTTGCTGAAGTGTCCCCTTAGCATTAGATGCTGGATTGTAAATGTATCCATTGGGACTGGGCTCCAAAACTTGATTGTATGTGTGTGTGTGTGTGTGTGTATGTGTGTGTGTGTGTAGTGGTATCTGTCTGTTGAAAAGAGATGTTTCCTTGGTGAAGGATGAGGACTACATTTATCAAGCTAGATCTTGGAGAAGGGTGCGGGCAAGTTACTTGTAAAGACAATCAGAAATCTTCATGTACAAGACTTGTTCAATACCAGGTACTTTGTTAAGGGCTCTGTTGGAAAGGGCTGTTACCAGGAAAGTGTGCTAAGTCATAACCAATCTGGCTAGGTTTGTTTTTTGGATTTAATTATTTATTATATGTAAGTACACTGTAGCTGTCTTGAGACACTCCAGAAGAGGGCATCAGATCTCATTACGGATGGTTGTGATTCATCATGTGGTTGCTGGGATTTGAACTTATCAACCTCCGGAAGAGCAGCCGGTGCTCTTAACCACTGAGCCATTTCTCCAGCCCAGTCACAACCAATCTTAAAAACAGGTTGGTTCACTCTTCTTCGAGAGCCAGAGAGAGACCGTGGATTGTAAGTACTACTTGCATATTGACAAATGAAACTTGCTCTCAGTAGCAATGCTCATCCGTACAGTTAAAAAAAAATGAAATATGTTATTTGCCTCTCAGTAGGCAATATTCAGCCTTCAGTTAAGAAATGGGCTAAAGTTTCATTGCTTCCATTCCATGGAATAGATGGCATGCTGCTCACTGGTCAGAAAATTCAGAAATTCAGAAAATTGCTGCTTTGCCATTAACCTGCCTTTGTCTGGGACTCAACTAGGCACTTGTTTGTTCTAACATGACTCAGTGAAATGACAAAGATACCTAGCCAGTTTATCTTCCCAACAGACCCTGTATGCCTCTCTACCTCTGCCTTCGCTCCTCTCAGAGCGTCATTCAATCTCTGCCCCTGTGGATTTTGCATGTGGAGTAGGAGAGACAGTTTGCTGATTGGTATTTGCATATAATCTGTGAGGGCCGGATTGCTGCTGGATAGTCTAGAGCCTGTTAAGTTATTTGCTTTAGGACTATCAGAGAGGTCTTTCCCATACATGCAAGAGTTCAGCATCTATAAAGGTCATTAGATCCTAAGGAGAAACCCTTGTCATTGAGGCCCATTTGAGTTCCTTTTATATATGAAAGGAAACTCTCTGCTGCTTTATTAGAACTATGGAAACATGAGACATCGAAGCAGCAGGGGTTGTGGTGACAAAGAACTGGTATGAGAAGACATGGTGGGGTTCATCTTTTGTGGCCCTCGGAATAGATCAAAGGCCCATTGTTACTTGATGCTGAGCCTAATGACATCACAGTGTGCCAGCACCTGCACATCAGCTGTCCGACCCCTCTCAAGTTACTGAGTCAGATGAATTAAGCTGCATAGGCACCGTGGAGAGGGGGTCTGCGGGCAACTGTCACTCCAGTTATGCCAGGATTTATTTGCTTTCAACTTGGATTATCACGAGAGAGAGCACACAAATACAGGTCTTTAATGTGAGTCTCACAGACTATTAAAAAAATGTCACCTAGATCCGTGTTTTTCCTGACATATTTTACCCTATCCCACATAATAAAATTATTCAATAACACACTACATAATACACTCACAAAGTATCACATGTATGCACACATATATGCTATGAATGTGTATGCAATATGAAAGAAAACTTCGGTGGCGCAGTACTTATGGGTAACACACACTATTTATAGTTTACTCCATGCTTTCCTAGAGGCTGGAGACGGAGCAGTGGCTTGTGACTTCAGGTCTGGGAACATTTCCTCTGGAAAGTGCCTAGAACTTGCATCTCTTTTTAAGAGTCCATTGAGTTGGTCACTATTATCAACAGGCTCAAATCCTGCTGCATATGAGGAATTAAGAGAAGACGGACATTTGTTACTATGGCATGTCAGTCATGTTCTGCTGAATGCCTGGTATAAGTGACAAGAAGGAGAGATTTATCTTGGTTCCCAGATTGGGTGACTGGTTCCCTGGTTGCTTTCAGAGTGGTCACGAGACTGCATAGTCTAATGGCCGTGGTGGAAGTATGCACTGAGCAAGACCATTCACCTTCTGCCTAGAAATCCAAAGAAGAAATCAGGGAGCTGCGATCTCTTGATCCCCTTGAGTACACACTCTCTAAACCCAAGCTATCACATTCCACAAAGGCAAATATGTGCAGAGAGGAGGCTTGTGGTCTGCTTAGCTATATTCAAATAATATCTACATAATTCCTTCCTTGCTCCTTTCTGAGAGACATTTCATCCATAAGCGGTGGGATATGGGAGAAAAGGAAAAATTACAGAATTTAAAGATAGAAATACATTTTCATCTTTAGGCTTCCAGAATACCATGCTCTACCACGCTCTGGATGCTGTCAGCGTAACACAGCTGTGAAAAGCGAGCAAGGCCCACCTTGTCCTGCTGTCTACAGACTCTGCCGTCAAGACATGTTAAAAACAGCTTTACAGTTGTCTTTTAAAGTTGAAATCTATTTCTAGCCTGTGACTGGAAATAGGATTTTGATTTAGCTGGATACACAGTTGGTGACCAAAATGGTGGGGAGCTTCTGTCTGTCCCAGAAGAAATGCAGAGAGGCAGATGTGGTATGCCTAATAGAGTGTAGATGGAGAGAATCTGGGCTTGCAAGTCCTCCTTTTGTGCTTTAGCAAAATATAAAAAGCATTTAACTTTCCAGAGCCTCAACTCAATAGCTAACGTCTTGGGTAACTATTAAATGAAAGGCTTAGGGCCGAGTTTAGAATATATATTTTAATGTAACTCTACATAACTAAAAAACAAATGTAAATGAAATACACCCCCCTCTGTTGTATTACTTGCTCAGAGAAGACACGAGAAGATATTTACTCATCCAGAGAAAGTATCAGTGACTGAGCTGAGTATTGAGTCTATCCAAGTCTGGCTTGGTAAACCAGTGAGTTTAACCTTGGTTATCTACAAGAACACAGGTGAGTTGCTATCTGAAAGAGCATGGGTGCCTTACACACTGTTACACCAACAAAGACGAGTCACTCCACATCTCCCACAAGGAAATGTAGTGAACACAATGTAGGGTGGGGGCGGGGCTCGTGCAGATAATCACAGCTGCTCTGACTTTAAAATGGCATGTCCCAAGGATGGAATTTCCCAACATATGCCTGAAATGGAGAAGGTAGATGATAAGGTGTGCTTCTTAGATAATTTACTCACTGGATTAATTAGAGAAGAAATAGTCTATGATTTTACCTATTTAGAATTATTTTGCCTTATTATAATTGTTTTGATGAAAGCTGTTTTACTATGAAATATCATACAGATTCAGAAATGTGAAGCTGAGTGAACTTAAAAAAGCAAACATATGTAAGTCTCAAGTAGACAGATGGTGAGATAGATAGCTGATAGATAGAAGAATAGATAGATGGATAGATAAACGATAGATAGATGATTGGTGGATAGATGATAGACAGACAGACAGACAGACAGATGATAGGTAGACAGATAAATAGATGATAGAGAACGTCATCACCCAGAACTTTCTACCAGCTCTCTTCAGTGGCAGCCCTCCTTTAAGGAGGCTCCTTTTTTTTAACTTGGTCATTCATGTTTGTGGTACTGGCACGTTCCTTTCTGGAGTAATGTGAAACTTTACTGTAGAAACTACTAGAAGGACAAAGAAAATAGACGCAGAGGAAAAGAGCATAGGACATTTTCCTCATGGATCCTGGTATTGAGAGGGAAGCATCCATGAGTTTGACCATTGGACTATGAGCAAACTTCTCTGTTATCCCACAAAGCATAATTACCCTCATCCCAGATAAGATCTGATTTAATCTCTGAGATGAAACGAGAGCTTTCAGGTTCACTCTGCTTTGGATGACTGATCTCACTCCAAGAGGCAGTGGAGAAGACTCTGTCCATCTGCTCTTTCTGCAGTCTGTAATGGTTTTCCTTACCTTTACACAGGTATTAATATATTATATATTTAAGTACTCATTTCTTTAAAATTAGTAACTTGTCTTATTTTATGTGTATGAATGCTTGCTTGCATGTTTGCAAGTGCCTTGTGTGCATGCAGTGCCCGTAGAGGGCGAAGAGGGCCTCATATCCCTTGGAACTGGAGTTACAGATGGTGGTGAGCTTCTATGTGGAGGCTGGGGATTGAAAATAGGTCCTCTGAGAGAGTAGTATGTGCCCTTAACCATTGTGCCATACCTCCAGTCCCCTCCCCTACTTAAATATTTGATGTATCAATCCTTCCTCATTCAAAATATTGTGTGGATTGTTTCTCCTGAACACATAAAGGACAGAATCTTCAATTTTACCTTCTCTACTCAGTTTGACCTTTGTCACATGAAGTTTTTGTTGCCTCCTTCCTCCACTTTTTTTTTTTTCAAGACAGGGTTTCTCTGTGTAGCCCTGGCTGTCCTGGAACTCACTCTGTAGACCAGGCTGGCCTCGAACTCAGAAATCCACCTGCCCTTGCCTCCCAAGTGCTGGGATCAAAGGCGTGCGCCACCACTGCCAGGCTCCTTCCTCCACTTTTAAGTTTACTAAGGATTTATACTCTTACTAATCTTACAGTGATACACATTATTATAAATGTGTTCTTGGCCTAAATAACTTGATACTTTGGCCTTTCCTGGAAGACATGGGTCTTGATTTCCTCTAATGTCATTGCTAAGTATTTTAATTTTCTATACCAAGACTTTGGTGCTACTACTTCATAAGTCAATAGCTATTTATATTTGCCTATGATTTTTTTACTTTCCTGGCTCTATGTTTTTTATACTTCTGAAATTCTGGGCTTCTATTTGCTTGCTCGGTAGCTTGACTTTAACACTAGTGTAGACGTAAATTTTTTCAGTTTATTTTAATAAATGTCCAATCTCTCCTCTAACCTATCACCCACCAGAGCCATTGCAAAGGAAAAGTTATTAGCATATGGGGGATGTGGACCTGTTCAGCAATAGTTCTTTGGGGGTGAGCTCGATCTTCTTTCTCAGCAGTTCAGTCCCTTGGCAATCACCACACACAAACCAGCAGCTGCAGACCAGTCCTCTCGGCAGGCAGACACCAGGCATGAACCAGCAGCTGTAGTTCAATCCTGAAGAAACTGCAAGGCTTGCCAACTGGCCGGAGGTGAGGCTGCAGAAGCTGCAAGAAGTTGCAGCTCAATGGTGGCTGTTATCACAAGTTGAGCTCAACAATGCTATATAAGGCAAACCGATACATGTGTGTCCTTAGCAAAAAATAGCAAGGCAGAGCAAACCAACCACTACCCAGTGCTCATCTTCCACTGTGTGTGGAGTCATATTTATAGTCCTTCGTCACGGGTCCTTTCACGTGTGTTTGCTGTAGCAAAACCTTTGTACCCGTCATTTGACACAGCTAACTTTCCAAAGAAACTAGAAGTTCCCACTTCACAGGAGCCTGGAAAATGTCCATTGCATTTCCTTTCCTGTGGGTATGGTGGTGACCGATTGCTCAGCTTTTCCTTTGTCTTCAAGCAATTTGATTTTATCTGCACTGGTGAAAGGCATTTTTGCCTGGTATGGAATTTTAGATCATCAGTCATCTTCTTCTATCCCTTTGATGATTTTATCTCACTATCTTTCAACTGCTATCATGTCTGCTGAGAAAACAATTGTCAATAAAACAAGCCTGTTGAAGAAAATCTGTATTTATATTTCCCTCCACCGCTGCTTCTAAGATTTTTGCCACTCATGAGCTTCACTGTGATGTATCCGGTATGAATTTATTACATTTTGTTGGTTCATTGGGCTTTGTAAACATTTAGCCTGATGTATTTTGCAAGGTTGGGGAGAACAGCTAATTTTTCTACATTTCCTCTCCTCGTTTCTTCTAGGGTATTAAGGCCATGTATGTTAGGTGTTTTTACTCATTTCACCGTGCTTTATTCTAGATATCTGCCTCTGATTAATCATTCGATTTATTATTATTATTTTTATGTTTGTGCTTGGCTTGGTTTGCTTTCTATTGCTTTGATAAACACCACAACCAAAAGATACTCAGGAAAGGAAGAAATTATTTATTCTTACATTTTACATTCCACCATCGAGGGAAGCCAAGAGAAGAATTCAAGGAGTGGAGGAAGTGAGGCAAAAGTAAAGCAGGAACTGAGGCAGGAAATGAGGCAGAAAATGAGACAGGAAGTGGGCAGGAACTGAGGCAGAAAGTAAAGCAAGAACTGAGGCAGAAAGTGAGACAGGAAGTGGGCAGGAACTGAGGCAGAAAGTAAAGCAAGAACTGAGGCAGAAAGTGAGACAGGAAGTGGGGCAGGAAGTGAGACAGGAAGTGGGCAGGAACTAAGGCAGAAAGTAAAGCAAGAACTGAGGCAGAAAGTGAGACAGGAAGTGGGCAGGAACTGAGGCAGAAAGTAAAGCAAGAACTGAGGCAGGAACTGAGGCAGAAAGTGAGACAGGAAGTGAGGCAGAAACTGAGGCAAGTAAGGCAGAAACTGAGGCAAGAAGTAAGGCAGAAACTGAGGCAGGAAGTGGGCAGGAAGTAAGGCAGGAAGTGGGCAGGAACTGAGGCAGGATGCAAGGCAGAGCCCATGGGGGATTGCTGTTCATTGGCTTGTACTCCAATGGGCACCCAGCTTGCTTTTGCCTTAAAAAAGCACTCTGTAATAAAAAGCACCCTCATTAACAGTTACCTATACATTTATTAACAGTTACCTATACATTTATTAACAGTTACCTATACATTGGAGATTCCCTTTCATTTTCTCCTTGTCTCACTTATACCCCATGCAGCTTGTGATCTTGAGTGGTACGCCAGTCATTCTGTTTGAGAATTTGTTTACAGCAGTGCTCTGAAGTCAGATAATGCTATTTCCCTCCTGTGTGTGTATACATATGGGTTCGTGTTAGTGTGTGTTTGTTTGTGTGTGAGAGAGAGAGAGAGAGAGAGAGAGAGAGAGAATGTGAGTGTGTGTGTATTTGAGTCTGTGTACGAGTTATGAGTGTGTGAGTATGTGGTGTGTGTGTCAGTGTGTATGTATGGTAGGTGAGTGTGTGTGTGTGTGTGTGTGTGTGTGTGTTTACCTTTCTGTCAGGTGCATGAGAAAAATAGCCTTCACTAACACCTTTCATCTTCTTCCAAGTCTTAAGGTTTTGCAAACTTGTCTGAAAGAGTAAGGCCGGGGCTTTCTATCACGTGAGGACTGGGCTGATCCCACTTTATTCCTACACAAAGAGGAAACCTGACATGAAGAGGAGACGTAGCCGTGTCCCCTTGGGTTGGGACTCGGACTCTGACTTTGTTCTCAGCTTTGAAAGATTTCCCTGAGCAACCTCTGCTACAACACTGCCAGGTGAGGTCAGCCTCAGGCCTCATCCTATAGTTCTGATACATTGTATCAGAAAGAGTGACAAGACAATTATGGACCAGTTAAGTCACCACTGTCTGATTAGCCACTAATGCTTCTAAAGAAAAGTTTTCAAAACTGCTTTCTATCTTACTTCTTGGTATTCATGAGTTACTTCATCTGACAACCAGCAGTGACATGACATTGGTTTGTAGATGCAGCATTTAACTTATGTTTATTTTATTTTAGTTTTAGTTTTTCGAGAGACAGGGTTTCTCTGTGTAGCCCTGGCTATCCTGGAACTCACTCTGTAGACCAGGCTGGCCTCAAACTCAGAAATCCGCCTGCCTCTGCCTCCCAAGTGCTGGGATTAAAGGCGTGCGCCACCACTGCCCAGCTTAATTTATGTTTAAAGGCCCAATAACACTGACTTTCCTTCAGACACTAACTTACTACGTCTTGATAACAATGAAAGACAAGCACTGTTAGCATCCATGTTTACACATGAAGAAACAGGGTTGCAGAATTGTACTAATTTTTCTCAGGGTCCTCCAGGCCATGAGACACAGCCCCGGATTCCTTTTTGAAGCAGTCTGGCTTCAGAGCCCACACAACCCTTTGGCTGCTTATTCTGAAATTTGCTGTCTTTAGGAGTCTTACTCCTCTTAGACCTACTTGTGTCTAAATCAACTTCTTAAAGGAAGTATGCATTAGTCAGTTCTTCTCTAGAGTAACAGAACTTACAGAACGAACCTCTCTCTATAATAGAAAGGAGATTTATTAGAATGATTTACAGGCCGTGGTCCAGCTAACGCAACAATGGCTGCCTATGGACAGAAAGTCCAAGAAACCAATAGTTGTTCAGTTCACTAAGTTGTGCAGTCCATGACTCAGCTGGCTTGCTTCCCCTGGCTTGCTCAACCTGCTTTCTTATGGAACCCAGGACCTCCAGCCCAAGGATGGCACCGCCCACAGAGGACTGGGTCCTCCCCCATCAATCATGAATTAAGAAAATTCCCTACAGATTTACCTACAGCCTGATCTTATCAAGGCATTAAAAAACAAAACAAAACAAAACAAAACAAACAAACAAAAAAAAACTGAGGCTCTCACCTCTCAGATGACTCTAGCTTGTGAGTCGACCAAAACCCAGTAATCATAAGCACAGAAAATGATTTTTCTTTCGGTGACACATATATGTATTTGATTCTATTTTCTTCTATAGCCTTCTGGGTTGTCTTCCATCTTTTGTTGATGTAAGTGAAGTATCTAACAGATGCAAGTTGTATCTCTCAGGCTCACCAGTGCCCCCTTTTCACTTTTTTTCTTTTTAAAAAGATTTATTGTTTTTATTATTGTGTCTCCAGACATGTTTTCTTCTCGCTCCCTCCCCTCGGTGACAGATGGTTGTGAGCCATCATGTGGTTGCTGGGATTTGAACTTACGACCTTCAGAAGAGCAGTTGGCACTCTTAACCGCTGAGTCATCTCTCCAAACACCCCTCCCCCCATCCCTTTTCACTTTTTGTCCTATGATGACCACCAGGCTTGTGTTAATGAGACAGTGCTCCGCCATTTGGACAAGATCTGTGTCTTCTACTTCCTGCCTTAAGGACTCTAAATCACTGCTGCAGCTTGAGATTCCCTAAGATACGTTGAGGGCCCAACCATTCAAATCAGCATGGCGCAGAGTGAGTCTTAGAGAATCAGGAGACTCTACCTTAAAACAAAGGGAGACAGGAGGGAGCAGGAAAGGATCCTCTTCCTCATCTCTGGAAACACAGCAGTCACATGGTCCTAGGACCCCAGTAGATGAAGTGCGGGTGTGGTACACGATTGCTGCCTACTTAGTAATAATATACCTGTGCTGTGCTCTCTTTTCCTGTACCTCTTTCCCTGTTTACTTTACTCCCACTTTTCTACACTCTTGGGTGAGGCAACAACATATAAGTGTGTTTGACCCGGGCTATCTGCTCTGAAGAACTCAGGTTTAAAAACCAGGGATAACTCAGTTTAGGCTTTTGGAGTTGTTTTCTCTCCGATCTGATGCCACTAGGTACCCTGTGGTTGATAAGAAGGGATGGCAGTCTCCTCTCCCTATACTAGTGTACAATTAAAGTTTTATTTGGGTTAGCTGGGCTACAGTAAACGGAACCCAAGTTAACCTATGTAGAGCCACTGGCGCTGTGACCATCGGAGGAGCAGCATAGCATGCTGGTTATTTGGCTGTTTCTTCTCTCCTCCAACCCCACTTTACTGAGCTTTGCTTTCTGATGCTTGCAAGCCACGTTCCTCTTTGGGCTTCTTACGTTAGATGGCCACTGTGAGTCTAGAGGAGAGGAGATAATCGCATCTTCTCCCTGTTTTCTGTGCCTCTCAAAACTGCTCTTGCTCTCTGTAACACATAGCTGTAATAGATAGCAACAGTGAGTGGCAGTCACACTGCCTTGATCCACAGGTGTCTAACTTGGGGAGAGGGTGAATAGGGTGACTGTTGGATCCTAATATTTTCTAGGGTTAAAGTAGAAGACTCATCACTGGTTGAGTATCTGATTTGTATAACAATAACAATATTTTCTTAAAAGGACAACTGGCAGTGAGGATCTGTGATCAACCATTATAACTTCATATAAATTCATCTAATGAAATTGCATTTTTGCGCTTTCTTTCCAGGTCTCAATTTGTTCACTCATTCAAAGCCGGCTAATTGAAATGGTGATGCACAGCCTTGAGGAAGCATCTACAATGCCATCACAGCGGTGTACTTCTCCACTCTTTTCCTGAAGAGGCTCTTGATCCCCCCACTCCCCAGGACAGCTCTCTACTGAGATGGAGAGGTCAGAGAGGAAGAAAGATCTTTCCTAAACAGCCTTGGCTCTAGTCCATCTTACAGAGGAGTCAGTGAATCCTTCGATCATTTTTATAGTTATTCTCCTTTATCTTGACATAATTAGAACAAGTATGATTGATACAGAAGCACCTTTCTTTTTTAAATTTAACATTAGACTTGCAAGGAAAAACAATAATGCTAATGACTGCCATGGGAAACTCCTTGAAGCTACCGCCACCCTTTGCCAAGATAGTAAGTCCGAGGTAATACAACTCCAGAGAAATTGCAAACATTGCTGTCACTGCAAAAGACCCAAACAATTCAGGGGTGATGATCTCCAGTGTATTACAGTTAATTTTTTAAAAAGATTTATTTACTTATTTTATGTATATGAGTACAATGTAGCTGTCTTCAGACACACCAGAAGAGAGCATCGGATCCCATTACAGATGGCTGTGAACCACCATGTGGTTGCTGGGAATTGAACACAAGACCTCTGGAAAAGCAACCAGTGCTCTTAACCACTGAGCCATCTCTCCAACCCTACAGTTTAATTCTTTCTTTTTTTTTTTTTCCTGAGACAGGGTTTTTCTGTGTAGCCCTGGCTATCCTGGAACTCACTCTGTAGACCAGGCTGGCCTCGAACTCAGAAATCTTCCTGCCTCTGCCTCCCAAGTGCTGGGATTAAAGGCCTGTGCCATCACTGCCCTGCGAATTTTTGATATTGAAAATCATACAGATACTGTGGGGAAAACTTGGAGTGCTGTGTAAATTGGTGGTAAACACAGACCGACATCCGGCTGAGTTTTGACGAAAGTACTGAGAAGACACGTCAGAGAAATATCTTTTCAGTAAATGCTGCCAAGCACTAGCAAAATTGTATACACACGTGCAGACAAATGGAAGTACAAGTCAGTCTCTCAGTGGTTAAAAAAAGATGAAAGGCTTACATGTAACACTTAAACTATGACTGTTACTAGAAGCAAATATGGCGGAAATGTGTCAAGACCATAGGACAGGCAAGGGCTTTTAAAATAAGATTCCAAATCAAAGCAGGCAAGACCAAAAGCAGACACGTAGCATTATCTTCAACTAAAAGAGTAAAGCAAAGGAACAGCCAACAATGAAAAGAGGAATCGACAGCACAGGAGAAAGTACACACTATACATCTGACAAGAACTTAACATATAGAATGTATAAATGATTGAAAGTCAATACTCAAACTTAGGTGATCTGTTTTAACAATGGGTAATGGACTTAAGTTGGCTCCTCCACAAGAGAAGACACAGAAGTTATTATTTTGGGAAAATGCTCAGAACCAAATTATTGGCGAAGTACAATTTGGAGCAATGGTACTCTACTTTCCTCCAGTTAGAATGCCGTTGTTGTTGTTGTTATTATTATTATTTATGATTATTGTTTATCTTACTATTTTAAAAATGAAAGAAACAAGAGTTGGTGTGAATGTGGATAGACAATGGGGAACTCCTTCTGAAGGAACTGTGAATTATTACAACCATAATGGAAAAATGGTAGCTCCTCAAAAAAATTATAATCAAAAGATCTGGCAGCTCCACTATCGAATGTATATTCAAGGATACAGATCAGTGTGCTGAAGACATCTGCTCTCACACGACTGCAATGCCGTTCACAATGGCCAAGATGTGGAAACAAGCTAAGGATGCCTTAGCCGATGCATGGAATTGAACGTGTGATCTGTACACGCAATGGGGACTATGGAGCTAGGAAGGGGATGAAGTCCTGGCCTTTGCAGTGACACAGATGGGCTGAGCATCCCTGTTAAATGGAGCCAGTTCTCACAGGAGTTGGGAGGCAAAGATGAACAGAGTCGTTCACTGTGGATGAAGGCACAGTTAGACAGGGGAAGAAGGTTCTGATGTACCTGGCACAGCAGGGTGAACATCGTCCACAACAATGTGTTTTAGAAGAGAGTATTTTGAGCGTTTTCATCATGAACTCAATGATGCATGTTTGAGGAGAGAGCTGTTTCTAACCTGGCAAACATTATGTCAGGTGCCATGTATCAAAACATTATATTCTCCAATGAATACACACGAATACAATGAATATATGGCAGGTAAAAATTAACTTTATTTTAATCCGCAAAAACTATTTTTAAAAGAAAGCAAATTGGAGTGCAATATTATGTCATCGTTGCTTTCATTTATGTGTCTCTGACAATTGCTCATGTTTAATTCAGTTGATTATTATTGAAGCTACTGGAAACCCACTCATCTGAGAAAAGCAAGCATTCTCTATGTTATTCTCATTTTGTTACATCAACTTATGTGTGTTCATGTGGTTATTTGAATGAGGAATGTCCTCCCTTGGCTCAAGTGTTGAACCCCAGCTGCTGCTGCTGATTGGGGAAGCTTACCGGTGGCCTTGCTGGAGAAATGACTTCCCTGGGGGAGGACTTTGAAGGTATATAGCTTCACCCTATTTCCAGTTTTCATCTGTTTCAAGTTGTCAATCAAGCTCTCACCTTCCAGATCCCATTGCCTCTGCTGCTTGCCACCGTGCCTCCCACCATGATGGACTCTTAATGCCTCTGGCACCATAGCCAAGATAAACCAGTCCTTCTATAAGATGCTTGAGTCCTAGCAGCAGATTGGAAACTAATACCATTCGTGAATCAAATGTTTGCACGGTCTTTCAGACTGGTAAGCACCATCTCCTGTATCGGTAAAGTTCGGAGAACTAGATGTCCCAGTCTTACGTGTTGAGCCATTGTTTCCAGCTGGTGGCATTTGGGAAGGTTGAGGAAACTTAAGAGGTGAAACTTATTTGCAAGAAGTATGTCATTAAAGAGTGACTGTGAAAAACTGGTCTTCAGTCTTCTTCCTCGATTTCTGCTTCCTGCCTGCCATGAAGTGAAGAACTACCTCTGCCACACACTCGGTCCTCCATGATGCTTGTTCTCTTCAGGGGACCAGAGTCGATGAATCCAAGAGCTATGGACAGAAAAATATAATGTGTTCAGTTAAAATAAATAGTTCTTGGATCTGGCATTTGTCGCTAGGTATCATTGATGGGCTCACAGTGGCCTGAATAGTACTTTTTGTAACTGTGAAAATTATCCAGCCAAGAGAAAGTTTTCAGGTCAGTTCCAGTTGGATTTTTCTATGTCCTACAACCAAAATGTGTTGTCAGCAACAGAGTCCTATTATATATTTCTGGGATGCAAATGGGGTCAAGCCAGAACAATGACAATAGCTATGCTGTTTGGGGGGTCATTTGGGGTTCCTGGACCATTACTTCATAGGAAGGCATCCCATACCTGACATTTATTTATTTCATATATGTGAGTACACTGTTGCTGTCTTCAGACACACCAGAAGATGTCATTGGATCCCCATTACAGATGGTTGTGAGACGCCAAGTGGTTGCTGGGAATTGAACTCAGGACCTCTGGAAGAGCAGTCAGTGCTCTTATCTGCTGAGCCATCTCTCTAGCCTCATACCTGACACTGTGACTTTCATTATACAACCCACGTCTTCTGGGAGAAGTGTTGTCTGTCCATTCAGTGTACCTGTGTTCAAATCCTTCCTTATGTTAATTATATTTTTAATAAGCTTACATGTACTGGGCTTCCATAAGGATAGAGGCAGTGTAGTGTTCACAAGCCCTTGCGTCTATTCTTATCATGGAAAGTTGATCTCGTTTTTCCTGCAGTTGTGACAGGTTTTGGGGGATAGGTATTCAAGGTTGTCAGTTGTTATCCTTTAGAATTTGAAATACATCATCCCAAACCCACTGACCTTTAAAGTTTCATTTGCATTAATTGTGTATTACTCTCATCAGCTTGCTTTATATGTGGCTTGTGCTTCTGTCTTGCTGTTTTCTCTTTTCTTTCTTTTTCTCTTTTCTTTTCTTTTCTTTTTCGAGACAGGGTTTCTCTGTGTAGCCCTGGCTGTCCCGGAACTCACTCTGTAGACCAGGCTGGCCTTGAACTCAGAAATCCGCCTGCCTCTGCCTCCGAAGTGCCGGGATTAAAGGCACCGATGCCCAGCTGTCTGGCTGTTTTCGATGCACCTTCTGTGTTCTGTACTTTACAGTTTGGGATATAATGTGAAGAGGGGAAGTTCATCTCCGGTCTTCTCTGTTTGGGGTCATAAATGCCTCTTGGATGTGCACTGGCATCTTTTTCTCTAACTCTGGAAAGTTTTCTTCTTCTTCTTCTTTTTTAAAGATTTATTTATTTTATACACAGTGTTCTGCATATACATCTGCATGTCAGAAGAGGGCACCAGATTACAGATGGTTGTGAGCCGCCAAGTGGTTGCTGGGAATTGAACTCAGGACCTCTGGAAGAACAGTCAGTGCTCTTAACCGCTGAGCCATCGCCCCAGCCCTCTTCAATTATTCTTTTTTTTTTTTTTCAGTTGAATACTTTATTTTCTTTTCAAATTTCAACACTAGCTGTATACATAAGATAAGTCACTTTTATGAGATACATGATTGATAAATATCTCTCAGCCTGCCATATACTGTTGTGACCTTACTAAAGCCTTTGAGATTCAGGGGTTTTCTTTCTTTTCTTTTCTTTTCTTTTTTTTTAAGTTTTTTTTTTTCATTTTTCCATACTTTCTTTACATTTCAAATGTTTCCCCTTTCCAGATCTCCCCTTCGGAACCTCCCCATCCCCTCCCCCCTCTTCTATTGTTCTTTTGAGAATGTTTCTGTGCCTTTATAACAAGATTCTTCACTTTTTCTATGTATATAACTCATACCTTCAGTTCTTTCTGGAGTCTCACATATACCTTGCAGTTCTCTCTGATGTTTTCTTACTTTATCTTTGGCCTTGTTGGGTTGTCAAGTTCTTCTGTCTTCTCTTCAGGCCCCATACTTTGTCCTTTTCTTGACCCATGCTTTGCTGAGAATCCTCATGAAGATTTTTATTGACTTACTATATTTAAAATTTTTTATTCAGCTTCTTTTTTTCTACTCAGTTACTACCTAGAATGCACATTGAATGATGAACATTTTTACAGTTAACTTAGCCCATAAAGACAATATACAAATCTTTGGATGACCAACCTGAAAACTGTCGATGACCAGATTCTTATTATTAAGTATGTGTGTATGTGTGTACAGGGGTGGGGAGAAGTGGGAGATGTACATGCCTGTTTGAGTAAGGATGCCTGTGCAGTCCACAACAGGGCATCAGATCTCCTGGAGCTGGAGCTAGAGAAAATTATGGGCTGCCTGACTTGGGTAGGAACTTAAACTTAGTTCCTCTGCAAGAGAGACACATGGTCTTAACCACTGGACTATCCCTCTATCCCTGAAGCCTGTTTGCTTGTCTGTTTATAATTAGTGTCACAAAAGTTTCTGAGTCTGAAATCATTGTGTGTATATAAAAAAGTGTTTGGTTGTTCAGTATAGAAGCCACTGACATTTGGAAGTATTCAGTAAATGCTCAAAAATAATTCTATGTCAAAGATCTCATTCACCAAATGGTTAGACATCTAAAACAACCTTTATCACTGAAAACCAGAACTGGATATAACGCAAAGATCAATGGACCATGCAGAGGCCAGTCCCAAAGAACACATCCACACAACAGGTTCTAAATCTATGGCTCAGGGAATATCAGAGGAGGATGGGACAACCAACTGTCAGAACCAGAACGCCAAAGAGTCGGCTGTAAAACAATCTCTTCCAGAAATGGCTGCATAAACAAGGAGGGAACCATGGTGTACTGGCTGGTTTTGTGTCAACTTGACACAAGCTGGAGTTATCAGAGAAAGGAGCTTCAGTTGAGAAAAATGCCTCCATGAGATCCAGCTGTAAGGCATTTTCTCAATTAGCGATCAAGTGGGAGGGCCCCTTGTGGGTGGTACCATCCCTGGGCTGGTAGTCTTGGGTTCTATAAGAAAGCAAGCTGAGCAAGCCAGGGGAAGCAAGCAAGCCAGTAAGGAACATCCCTCCATGGCCTCTGCATCAGCTCCTGCTTCCTGACCTGCTTGAGTTCCAGTCCTGACTTTCTTTCGTGACGAACAGCAGTGTGGAAATGTAAGCTGAATAAACCCTTTCCTCCCCAACCTGCTTCTTAGTCATGATGTTTGTGCAGGAATAGAAACCCTGACTAAGACACATGGCAATATTAGTGGGCCTGTCAACATGGGAAGAGAAAACTCCTTGGGATCTCAGCTCTACACAAAGAACTAAGGACTGCCAGAAAAGCGAGAGTTAGCCTCTTCCAGGGCTGGGCTTCCTTATTGGTTGTCACTAGCAGAGAGCTCAGCCCTGAAGTCATATACACATACAAACAACAAAAATGGACTCAGGAAGTTGAATTTATATGTATCTTTGTATGCACACATTCATACAGACACTCCCCCAACACATATGTGTGAGACAGAGAGAGAGAGAGAGAGAGAGAGAGAGAGAGAGAGAGAGAGAGTTAAGGGAAGGGTAACTGGGAGGGGCTGGAGGAGGAAAGAGTGGGGGGAAGGAGGTATGTTAAAGACATACTAACAATTTTTATTAAGTGGCGACGCTTGCTTGCGGTGATTAAGACTTAGCCATTGGATGGCTTTTTCTAGCCCATTGTCTCGGACACTCTGAGAAGCCTGCACGGTCTTCTCTTTGCTATCAGAAGTGTCTTTCCAGAAAGAACTCACACCCGTGAATGAGAGTTATTTTCATGTTAAGAAGGATTAGTACTTTCATCTAAAAGAATTAAGTTAAATAATGGTTTTCAGCAAGCAGAGAGACTATTAATGTTGTAAGAATCGTTTAAGAGCCTCTTGAAATTCTGATTGTACCGTGCTGGCTTCTGTTAATTGAATGATTTTTAATGTGTGCTTTTGACAAGCAGTATGCAAATAGACAGCTCACCAACCTGTCTTCATCCTGAATTCAGGACCAGAAAGTAAAGTTTAGGGAAATCTCATCACTGACTTCTGATTTTCCATCAAGCTTGTCTCTAAAAATCATCTTATGTAACGTTGGCACATACCCTGACCAGGCTTTCCATATATACTTTATTTACATTCCAAATGTTTTCTCCTTTCCAGGTCTCCCCTTTGGAAACCCCCTATCCCTTCCCGCCTCCCCTGCCTCTATGAGGGTGCTCCCCCACCCACCCAGCCACCCACTCCCGTCTTCCCTCCTTGGCATTCTCCTACACTGGGGCATCTAACACCCTCAGGCCCAAGGGCCTCTCCTCCCACTGATGGCCAACAAGACCCTCCTCTGCCACATATGTGGCCAGCATCATGGGTCCCACCATGTGTATTCTTTTGGTTGGCCGTCCAGTCTCCCGGAGCTCCAGGGCGTCTGGCCAGTTGACACTGTTGCTCCCTCCATGGAGCTGCAAACCCCCTCGGCTCCTTCAGCCCCTTCTCCAACTCCTCCATCGGGGACCCCACAGTCAGTCCAATGGTTGGCTGTGAGCATCTGCCTCTGTATTTGTCAGGCTCTTCCTGAGCCTCTCTGGAGACAGCTTATCATGTTTCCATCAGCAATTACTTCGCAGCATCCACATGAATGTCCAGATTTGGCGGCTGCATATGGGATGTATCCCCAGGTGAGGCAGTCTCTGGTTGACCTTTGAGCTCTGTTCCACGCTTTGTCTCCATATTTCCTCCTGGGAGTATTTTTTTCACCTTTCTAAGAAACACTGAAGCATCCACATTTTGGTCTCAGGTTTTCCACTTTTAACACTTTCCCTCCACAGATAGCTCCCAACCTACAGCAGTTCGATTTGACAAAAGCAAAGCTCACCCATTAGCAGCTACCTTTCAGGTTTGAAATTAGGACTTTTTCCAGGCTAGCACCGTGTAGAACGATACTCTCTCAGGACGCTGAGAACTGACTCATTGTATTTCCCAATGAACCATGTGATCATGGAATTAAACACCAGAAACTCTACAGTGAACCGTGTTGCCAAGCCATGATACTTGGTAGGTTCAATACATTAAATGCACTTGACAGGGCATCTTCAATTTATGCAGGGCATATCTGACGCAATTCCATGGTAAATGAAGGAGCACGTCCTTGGAAGCTGGTTTGTTGCAGTGAGCAGACTTAGTAGAGCAGATAGCCGTGTTGTTTTTCAGTTAACTAATTGCAGATAGAGGCACAGGTGCTGCCTAGTTTCTGTTTCCGTTTCAAGTTCCTCCACTTCTCAGCGTAACTGCAACATTTCGCATAAAGTGTTTTTCTCAATATCCAGGTCTGTGGAATGTGAATGTTACTTTTATCTACTTCCTTCTCTAGAATTGGCAGCCACTGCAGCGTATGCTTTACTCCCATGTTCAGGGAGAAAGCACAGGGATGATAAAATAATTCCTTCTCCCCCTTTCATTTTGCGGCAGAGACTCCATTTAGAATTTCTTTCTTTCTTTCTTTCTTTCTTTCTTTCTTTCTTTCTTTCTTT
>JADRCH010000104.1:1946466-1973083 GCA_019843965.1 Rhynchomys soricoides
TCCTCCTCCTCCTCCTCCTCCTCCTCCTCCTCCTCCTCCTCCTCCTCTTTTGTCTCTCCTAAACTGGTGACAGTGGGCCCCTTGCCTTGTTCCCAGGTCCGGCTAGAGCAAGGGTTTAAGGCAACAACAATGAAGCAACGCTTTCCGTTCACACTTTATCAAACCTTTACAACACGCAAAGAAGTACTGGTCCGTTAATCTTCACTTCTGTGTGTGTTGTCCTTCCTGTTTTACAAATAACGAACTGAGGCCTCAAAGAAATGAACTCACTTCAGGTTGGATAGCGAGTCCGCAGGGGTGTTGTAGTTTGTAACTGAAGGGTGCCTCATTGACTCTAGGGATGGAGTCTACAGACGAATCTCATAGCTGCAGAGCAGTGGAGACAGGAATGGGCGTCTGAGAGGAATTGGGGTTGAACTCTCCTCGCCACTGGTTGTGAAAGCTCCCTCCCAACACAACATTGTTAGGAAATGGAATGAGTTTTACACAGAAAGTTTGGAGCATGCCAGACGTTTTCCCTGCCCCCCCTCCCCCCGCACATTCTATTTTGTCTATTTTAAGGTGAATGGAGTTTTCCTCCAGTAGATTAAAATGCACAATATGTCTTATTCATAGCCTTTCAATTCTCTTATCTCTCCTGCCTTTTTTCCCCTTTCTGTCTTCAACTTCTTGGCAACTTCCCCACCTGAAGTAATATTACTTAATACCAATTTGAGCAGAAAGCACACGCAGCAGAAAGGAACCGCGGGAGAGCCCAGTCAGCACGTTTGTTATGTCGGTCAGAGGTGCAAGGAATGCAAATGTTCTGTCAAAATTTTGTACAAGACACTTTCAAAGCAATTTTATTATTTGGACAAAGGGTCACTGAAAGACTTAATGAGACTCCTTTTTTTTTTTTTAACTAATAGTAGGTAGAGTGAATAAAAGAGATGCCAAGTGTCACATGCTTAAGATGGTGTCTTCTGGAAGCTGAACACCTCCATACAAACCTTACCCCGTTCCCTTTGTTAGCTGTGCAACTCCAGAGATGTTCATTTTTTTCCCTCTAATTTAGTTTCTTCATTAAGAATCAAAGCCATTGCTGGATTTTAACCTTTTGGGCTGTAAGGAGAATTCGTTGTAGTATTTGGGAGCAGAGTAAGCATTGGTTTGGAGACGTGTTCTAGTTGGGTGGTGTCTTAGTCGGGGATTCTATTCCTGCACGAACATCATGACCAAGAAGCAAGCGGAGCAGTGGTGGCACACGCCTTTAATCCCAGCACTTGGGAGGCAAAGGCAGGTGGATTTCTGAGTTTGAGGCCAGCCTGGTCTACAGAGTGAGTTCCAGGACAGCCAGGGCTACACAGAGAAACCCTGTCTAAAAAAACAAAAAAAAAAAAAAAAAACCAAAACAAAAAACAAAAAACAAAAAAAACAAAAACAAGACAAAAAACAAAAACAAAAACAAAGAAAGAAAGAAAGAAAGAAAGAAACAAGTTGGGGAGGTGGGGAGGAAAGGGTTTATTCAGCTTACACTTCCACATTGCTGATCATCACCAAAGGAAGTCAGGACTGGAACTAAGCAGGTCAGGAAGCAGGAGCTGATGCAGAGGCCATGGAGGGATGTTCCTTACTGGCTTGCTTCCCCTGGCTTGCTCAGCTTGCTTTCTTATAGAACCCAGGACTACCAGCCCAGAGATGGTACCACCCACAAGGGGCCCTCGGCCCTTGATCACTAATTGAGAAAATGCCTTACAGCTGGATCTCATAGAGACATTTCCTCAAGGGAGGCTCCTTTCTCTGTGGTAACTCCAGCTTGTGTCAAGTTGACACAAAACCAGCCAGGACAGGTAAGATAGAAGAAAACCTGGCAAACCTGCGTAGCATGCAGGAAGTCCAGGGACCAATGTCTTGTGCTGAATTACACCAGGTACGTGTGTAATCCCAGCAACCCAGCGGTGGAGGCAGAAGAATCAGAAGTTTTAGGTCATCCATGACTTATAGGGAGTCAGAGGCCAGCCTGGGCTGTGCCAAACAACAACTGAAAAAAACCAAACAAACTTAGTTCTGATATTCTCCTGCAAATCATAACTTTAGTTAATAATGTGCATTATATTTCAAAATAGCTCTAGAAGAGGATTTTTGTCATGAAGAATTGAAGCATGCATGACATACTAGGCATAGCAACTATTATTTGTTTATTAGAGGGGATATGTGAGAGTTGAAGTGTCGAATCATATATAACCTATACAGTAATAAAGTGTCAACAAACATGTTGCCTAGCAGGATCCGAACTGATAGTTCGATGTGTATTTTTACTCTCACAGCTACTGGAACGTTCCTGGTTTGATCTTTTCAAATATGGCTTAGCTTTTCTTAACTCTGCAGTTTTTTTCAGGACCCTACAACCTTCAAGATTCAAAGCACCTGATACATTAGCTTGTCAACTTAAACCAAATGGAAGTTCAGCTCCCCACGGTGTGAAGGTGTCTTCACAGTACAGAGCAAGGGAACAGCAATGAAGTCGGCTCAAATCTAGGTAAGCAATGGACAGTGGGAACTCACATCTATCTCACCAACTTGCCAGTTGAGGTATTTTTTAAAAAAAAAGATGTATTGATTTTATGTATGTGAGTATACTGTTGTTCTCTTCAGACACACCAGAAGAGGGCATCCTATCCTGTTCCAGATGGTTGTGAGCCACCATGTGGTTGCTGGGAATTGAACTCAGGACCTCTGGAAGAGCTGTCAGTGCTCTTAACTGCAGAGCCATCTCTCCAGCCCCAGTCGAAGTATTTTAATTGGCATGTTTCCCCCTGAAACAAACCTACTGTTTGATGTAATCTTCCATAGTCCAAGTTCAAAAGAGCCAGTATAATTTTTTACCTTTTTTTTTTTTTTTTGGTTTTTTGAGACAGGGTTTCTCTGTGTAGCCCTGGCTGTCCTGGAACTCACACTGTAGACCAGGCTGGCCTCGAACTCAGAAATCCGCCTGCCTCTGCCTTCAGAGTGCTGGGATTAAAGGCGTGCGCCACCACGGCCCGGCTCCTCTTTTTATTTTAATCTTAGAGTTTCCTTTCCTTTTAAAACATAAACATTTGTTGGTTCAGCTATTATCGAGCTCTTCTTGATTATATCATGACTGGATAAAAAGCAAACATATTTCAGCTCTCTGATATCACTGCAGATTATCTGTAGAAAACAAACTAAAAGTTGACAAAAGAAATAGTGAGGACAGTATTTTCCAGAGACAAAAAATGACAAAACAGAGAGCCGGTTAGACTGTTAGCACTCGTCTGGATATTCTTGATAAGTAATTCACAACTAATTTGCCTATTTGGAGATTAAAAATGGATTTGAAGGGCTACTTTCACTCAGCCTACTGGTGTTGATCTAAGCAGTAAAGACAATAATGAAAATTCTCTCAAGAGATTACATGCTGTAGGAGGAATCTGGGGAGCCAGCGTGAGGACAGATCACGTTCAGTATCATCAAAAGCATTTCGAAACAGAGCAATAGCGTGTAGCGACTCTTCCCAATTTCCCTCTTGATGTGCTTGCTGTCAAATTGTGGTCTGTGCTTCTAGCCAAAGGATATTTGCATCTGCCTCTCAAAGATTAAACTGCGGCTGTCAACAAGAAATGGTCACCCGGGAAGCACATTTGATGTTAAAAGGTCTAATGTTTTCTCTTCCTGAGGTGTTATGGGAATGACATTAAATTAACATTCTCCTGCTTTGTGTTAAGCTATAGAGGAAATTTCTGCCCAGCATTATTCTCAAGAGATAGGACGCTGTGATTAATAAAGAAGGACATAAAATCAAGAGGAAAACTAGCCTTCTGGCCCAGTTACTCATTACACATAAAACACATATTTGATCCGAAACCATAGAGTGTAAGTAGCACACTACCTTCTTTCTACAGATAATCCCTCAATGGAAACACAGTTTTTACTTCCATCCCAGCTAAGGAACACACACTGTCTCAATTATAGATCGCAGATAACATATAAATAAATTAATAAGACTCCTCACTCAGTAATTCTTCTTGCATGTCATGTGTACTTTTATTTTCTGGTCTTAATTTTTATTTCATCTATTTATCTGTCTGTGGTGTCTGTATATTTGTGCATGCTCAAATGTAGACAGCAGAGGACACCTCACCAACGTTGGATTTCTCTTTCTATCACATGGGTCTTGAGACTCAAACTCTGGTCACCGAGCTTGGTGCCTTTACCCACAGAGTCATCTGGCTGGCTCCATATGCACTTTGTCATTATCACAATGTTCTAAACACTTTAATGTGTCCTGATTTCTCAAATTTCAACTATTGTTTATCTATCTATCTATCTATCTCTATCTGTCTGTCTATCTATCTATCTCTGTCTATCTATCTATCTATCTATCTATATCTGTCTATCTATATCTATCTATATCTGTCTATCTATATCTATCTATATCTGTCTATCTATATCTGTCTATCTATATCTGTCTATCTATCTATCTATCTCTGTCTATCTGTCTATCTATCTATCTATATCTGTCTATCTATCTATCTATCTATCTCTGTCTATCTGTCTATCTATATCTATCTATATCTGTCTATCTATATCTGTCTATCTATATCTGTCTGTCTATCTATCTCTGTCTATCTGTCTATCTATCTATCTATCTCTATCTATCTATATCTGTCTATCTATCTATCTATCTATCTCTGTCTGTCTATCTGTCTATCTATATCTATCTATCTATCTATCTATCTATCTATATCTGTCTGTCTGTCTATCTATCTATCTATCTATCTATCTATCTATCTATCTATCTATCTACCTACCTACCTACCTAGCTAGCTGTACCTATTAGACTAATAGGAAAAGAATAAACACTGAAAACCACCAGAAATGCTTTATGTTTTTAGACATAAAATTAAGAACTAAAGGCTAGTTATATATAAATATCATAAAACTTTATGTGCAAAACTGCCTAAACTTGAATTCAGTATCTTCCCACTGGGAGAAGCACAGAGAGCCTACAGAGCAAATGATAGCTACATAATACCAGTTCGTGGTAGTAGCTTAAGTGCGTGTGTTTCAGGGTTGTGAGCAGGTGAGAATTCTTCTCTAGCTTCCTTATAAAACGTCTAAATGAGAAGCTAGTGAATCAGCAGCATGTGCTCGGAGGATAACGTGGGAAAATGGGAAGTTCAGCTAGGACTCTGTAATTTCATCAACAAGCACGAGGATTTTGTTAAGTGAGCTTATATATTCTTATAAACCTCCTTTAAGAATTAAATGCCAGTCTTTAAGTGCTGCTTGAAATTGAATAACAAAGATGCCACAAATTAAACTAGATAAATGAGACTGAATTTTTACTTGTACAAAGAGATGGAGAACTCCCTCAAGAACATATCTTTTTGGTCGCATTTTGTAAATTGTTGTGTTTACTTGCACTAAATACTTTTTATTTTTCGGACCTTTCAGAAAGTGATTGTGTCTTGTGGTTTGTCTATTATCCTATTCATTTTCAATGTTGGTATTTACTAAAGTTATGTTCTTATGCATTCTTATCCAGTTTGCTGACTTCTCGGTAATTTGGGGAATAACATGGATAGGTGTTTTTAAAATCAACTAAGATTCACTGGCCTTTAAACAGAAACAACTTTGATGGCTTATGCTTTTTGATTACCGACACATTTTTTTCTTGTCTTTTCCACATTATTTGGTATTTTAAATTTATTTTACTCATATCTGGGTTTTGAGTGTTTTGCCTTCTTATCTTCTTTTCAGTTGATGAAGATTTTTCTACCTTCTTTCCTCTGTGTTCATCGAGTAGAAGATACATATTTTCTTTATAGGGCCAGTAAGATGGCTCAGATAGGCCGGGCAGTGGTGGCGCACGTTTTAATCCCAGCACTCGGGAGGCAGAGGCAGGCGGATTTCTGAGTTCGAGGCCAGCCTGGTCTACAGAGTGAGTTCCAGGACAGCCAGGGCTACACAGAGAAACCCTGTCTCGAAAAACCAAAAAAAAGGATGGCTCAGGTAATAAAGGTGCTCGCTACTAAGTGTATGACGTAAGTTTAATCCCTAGGAACCACATGGAAGAAGAAAACTGACTCTGGAAAATTGTCCTCTGATCTCCATACATATCCCATGATGCGATATGCCCACACACATACACACATTGCACATATTCAATAACAAAATTAGTTTGAAAATTAAGGACATTATATATTTCTTTCTAGTTTGAGCTTCAGGTTTTCAGATCTCTCGTCTAGATTGACCTTTGAGTTTTAACATTGGTAGGTGGATTTATTTCCATTTTCTGTTTCATTATATGTACTCATTTATTTTCTTGTTATTGCATACATTCATTTATTTTGTGTGCATGTGGGGGGGGGGGGCCCAGTCAGAAGACAAGCTGTAGAAACCTGACGTCTGCTTCCACTCTGTGGGCTGTGGGAATTGAACTCAGGCTGTCAGACTTGGTGGCAAGTGCCTTTATCCATCCCATCAACTCTATGCATATTTTCTTTAAAATATCTATTACTTTATTAATTCTTTGTGAATATCACACATGTATTCAATGTATTTTGATTATATTCATATTACTTTATTAATTCTTTGGGAATATCACACATGTATACAATTTATTTTGATTATATTCATATTACATTATTAATTATTGGGGATATCATGCATGTATACAATGTATTTCAGTTATATTCATATTACTTTATGAATTATGGGATATCACGCATGCACACAATGTATTTCGGTTGTATTCATATTACTTTATTATTGGGGATATCACGCATGCACACAATGTATTTCGGTTGTATTCATATTACTTTATTATTGGGATATCACGCATGCACACAATGTATTTCGGTTGTATTCATATTACTTTATGAATTATTGGGGATATCACGCATGCACACAATGTATTTCGGCTGTATTCATATTACTTTATTATTGGGATATCATGCATGCACACAATGTATTTCGGTTGTATTCATATTACTTTATGAATTATTGGGGATATCATGCATGCACACAATGTATTTTGGTTGTATTCATATTACTTTATGAATTATGGGATATCACGCATGCACACGATGTATTCACCGCCCACTCCTCTTGCTCTTTTGGGATCCATTGTCAAATCCCCAGCGTCTCCCCATTTTGTGTCTTCCTTTTGTTATTTTTCTTTAAAGATTTATTTATTGATTTATTACATACGAGTACACTGCAGCTGTCTTCAGACACACCAGTAGAGGGCATCCGATCCCATTACAGATGGTCGTGAGCCACCATGTGGTTGCTGGGAATCGAACTCAGGACCGCTGGAAGAGCAGTCAGTGCTCTTAACCGCTGAGCCACTTCTCCAGCAGCCCCCTTTTTTGGTTTTAATAATCTATTGAATCCAATTTATTAGTATTTCCTTAACGATCTAAAATCTGTCAGTATCTCTCTGTTTCCTTGTGATAAAGACAGTAATCTTGGTAGAATTAGCTTTTCTTCAAAAATTTCCCCAGCTTTCATGTTTTTCCTTTTTGCCTGGAATTGTCGATTGTTTTATGTTATCAATTATAAGCGTATATTTTTGTTCCTGCTCACAAACAACAGTTAACACAACATTCCTGGTTCGTGCTCATCTTTAAACTCTGTGCCTTGTAAATTATTTTTATACGTTTCTTTCTTTAGCTAAAAATGGATTTCCACAGTTCTTCTAATGTTCTTCATCCCTGCTTCCTTTTCTTGTGCTGAAGGCTGAAGCCAGGGTCGGGCACAAGTTAAGAAAGTTCTCTACCGCTGCCCTCCGTTTCTGGCCTGTGGCTGTCTTTAGATGTGTATGTGTGACTCACAATGGCCTCACAGCCCCAGTATGGCTGACTCTGGGACTAGAGCGTATTTGCCTTCTCTTCAGAAGACGTTGAATCCATTTCCTTAGGCATCTGCTTATTGTTGATATAAGTCTATGGTTTGATTTTAGTTGCGGTTTGATTTTCTCTTTTCCGCAATGCTTTTCAATTGTCCTGCAATGTCACTAGCCACACGAGGATTTTTAGTGCCTATTTATGAGTAGAATGTTTGGTTTCAGAACTCTGTTTTTTAGCAGGCTTTTCTTTCTTTTGATAGGTCTCCATTTAATTTTATTTGTGGGATCATTTAGTAAGCTTTTCTGATTTTAACTGGGTTTTTAAAAAATGTATTATCTTTATTATTAAGCAAACTTGCAAGTATTTAAAATACCACACACCAAAGTTAACCAGACCCAAAGAGGACTCAACCACCTTCTACGTAGTTAGAATAGGCATTTGGAATCAGAGCTGAGATCCCAAGTGTTGACTCTGGGAAGTAGCTTTGCATACATTTTCATTTTCTCCTGGGGAAGCTACTGTTGGATTGTTCTTGACTAAAGACTTCATAGGTCAACAGGTACATACTGTTGTATCTGATTTTGCTTTATTTTGAAAGTTTGGGGGTGACACCTTGTTCGTTGAACTATTTCCCCCATTTTTAAATTGTGCCCATTGATTTTTTTCAGTGTAAAAAATAAACTTATATTTTATGCACATACTGAATCAGAAAACGGGAGCTTAGCTTTGACGCAGTCCCCTGTTTTGACTTGGAAAACATCAGTACTTATTCCAGAGACAAAAGAAAAAGTCAGAAATGGTGTAACTGGAGACACAAATGTGCAATATGGTAAATGGACATAATACACGATCCGAGCCCATAGTTTTTCCTTTTACCTTAAAAAACAAATTTTAGCTGAGAGTTTATCCATTTTCTTGGAGTTACCCGAGACTTCCTTTCTAGTTCACTCAAACAAAAATACTTCCCATGACTCAACCCCATCTTCTCTGAAGTTCATGGTTTTTCTTAGATGTAGAAAAATTGCAATTTCCTGCATCTTCATCCAAGAGAGCCACGTAGCTCTAAAGATGGGGAAGGCAGAGTAAGCGCTGACCTTCGGTGGAGAAGAATATGAGAACTGGAAGGAGGAAGGAGAAAGTCTGAAAAATAAACACTTGCCATTTCAGAAGTCACGACCAGGAAAAAGACTTTTACATTATTACCTTGCTTTTGGATCCTTCCAGGTAGACTGGTACGGGCGGTAGCTGTTGCCATGGAAACCGATAGCTGAAGTTAGAGTTCTCTAAATCATGAGATATTTACATTGTCAATAACAAAGCTCAAAGGGAGAAACTCTCAGTATTAGATATTTTGAAATATTTAACATTTTCTGATATCCTTTCTTGGGCACTTTTTCCCCAAACGATTTTTATTTGCATTTGCCTTAATTCACTGAGAGAATCTTAAGAAGCTGGTTAATTCCAAGAAGCACATTTGTAAAAATTGGATAGAAAGAAAGTTAGGAAATCCATCCATGGAAGAGGGAAAGATCTTACAGAAGGGCTGGAGGGATCACAGATTTCAAATAGGGATACCTGTGACGTAAAGTGGGGACTCTGCTGGGAACCGGAGATGGGAAAGGGGAGGAGCCTCAAGAGCAACGTGCACGTGAAAGCCAGATGTGCCGATGTGCCGATGTTCCCTCTCTCCCTGTACTTCTACCTTCTCCCCCCCCCTCCCTCCTTTCTTCATCCCTAGGAAGGTTTAGGTGACTGACTTGACACCTGAAGTAACTCAGTGACAAACCCAAGATGAAGCCTGTAGCACTTAGACCTTCCTATTTACGATTCTCAAATAAATAACAGCTCTATCCATAAGACGTGGGGATGGTGAGTGGGTCTGGAGATGGCTCAGATGTTAAGAGCACTTCAGTTTCCAGAACTTATATCAAGTGACAGCTACAGAGGATTCAACATGTTATTCTGGCCTCTGTAGGCACACCCCCCTCACACACACACATACACATGCACTGTACTGACAGGTTTTGTGTGTCAACTTGACATATGCTAGAGTCAATCACAGAGAAAGGAGCCCCAGTTAAGGAAATGCTTCCATGAGATCTAGCTGTAAGGCATTTTCTCAATTAGTGATGGATACCAGACCTTTGTGGGTGGGGCCATCCCTGGGCTGGTAGTCCTGGGTTCTATAAGAAAACAAGCTGAGCAAGCCAGGGGAAAGAAGCCAGTAAAAGTAGCACCCCTCCATGTCCTCTGCATCAGCTCCTGCCTCCAGGATCCTGGCCCTGTCTTCCTCCAATGATGGACTATGACCTGGAAGTGTAAGCTAATTAACTTTCTTCCCCAGCTTGCTTTTGGGTCATGGTGTTTTGTCACACAATAGAAACCCTAAGACAAGTTGGTACCAGCGTGGTTGGGTATTGCTGTGACAGACTTTGGTTGTATTTTGGGACAAATTGTGGAAGCACCTTGGAACTTGGGGCTAGAAAAGCCACTGAGTGTTGAGAGCTCAGTGAGCTGTTCTGTGGGAGCCTGGGAGACAAGAATGTTGGGGACAGTGCAGAAGATGGAGGCCTGGCTTGTGAAGTTACAGAAGGAAGTCTAAAGACTCTATTAGTGCCATTTGCTATTTTGATTTAAGATTCTGTGGTGGCTTTGGTTTGCTGGGGCTGAAGGATCAGCTGTGGTTAACAAGATACCAGAACTACTAATGCAAAACCTTTGCATTACTGGGACGATTGATGCAGGTTAACTGGAGTTAAGAAATTAGCAGTGATTAAGGGACCAGCATCACTGAGGTGAAATCTTCTGGAAAGTGTTTTCTGAGAGCACAAAGAAGCTGTGTTTCAGAGATAGCCAAGGTTGTACCTCACATTGACAACTTGACTTGGTAATGTATAAGAGTCACCCAGGTGTTTGAAAGCTGAGGCTTGGCATTCTGGGAGACCAGGAGAAATCATTGGTGAAGATACAACATCAGTGGCAGTTGAAGGCCCAGGGCTGAAGGGGTCCTGCAGAGAAGATGAGTCTTAGGACCAGGAAGAGAGTCTACGAGAGGCTATTGGTAAACATATGGCATAAGACCCCACCCAGCATTTTGGAGATGCCAGTACCATGAGATCATCAGCAAGAACTGCAGCGGTGGAGTAGAGTCAACCTGAGCCTAGAGTGCTACAGTGGGCAGAGCTGGAGAAGTGACACAAGTCCTTTGGAGAAGCCCAGGAGATTGTATGTGGATCCCAGACACTGGGCATTGAGTTATTAACACAGTTGGAGTTTAGTTTTGCTTTGTTCAGATTATGATTGTACCCTGGTTCTTCCCTCTTGAAGAAGGTATTTAATTTGACTCTGGTTTTTATAGGAGCTCACAGCAGAAGACCTTGCACATTTAAAAGAGATTTTGGATTTTTAAAGAGATTAGATATTTTAAAGAGACTGAAATTTTAATGTGTCTTAATTTGTAAAGATTGTGGGACTTTTAAAGTTTTTTAGATCTTGGAGACAAATAAGAAAAGAAGGGCTATGGCTTCATGTGATGTGTTTGTGTGTCAACTTGACACAAGCTGGAGTCATCACAGAAAAAGGAGCCTCTCTTGAGGAAATGTCTCTATGAGATTCAGCTGTAGGGCATTTTCTCAGTTAGTGATCAATGGGGAAGGGTCTAGCCCATGGTGGATGGTAGCATCCCTGGGCTGGTGGTCCTGGGTTCTATAAGAAGGTAAGCTAAGCAAGTCATGACCAGCAAGCCTGTACAACATCCGTCTATAGCTTCTGCATCAGCTCCTGCCTTCAGGATCCTACCCTGTCTTGAGTTCCTGTCCTGTCTTCCTCAAATGATGGGCTGTGATCTGGCAGTGTAAGTCAAATAAACCCTTTTCTCCCCAGCTTGCCTTTTGGTCATGGTATTTTGTCACAGCAATAGAAACCCTAACTAAGACAGACATATACACATACATAAAAAGAAGCCATTTATTCAAAGCCTGGTATGTTACTTTAGTTAGCTTTTTAACAGCGTTGAATTTGAGCCTAAAGCCATGCTTACACATGTTAGCTAAGTTCTCTACCACTGAGCTACCCCTCCAGCCCTAGTTAAGTGTATTTATCCCTGTAGTCAATAAACATCAAAACCCTAAAATTAGAATCGTTCTTAGCAAATGAAAAAGACAAGGCTTGCTTTTTGATTTTTCTTCACATTAGTTTTCAAGTGATAAGTAAATTAAACCACTATCTTAGCCAGCAAAGTTCAAAGTCTTAGTAATGTGTTCTAGAAAGTGTTGGTAGAAAGGGGGAAAACCATGGAATGAAGTATAAAATTGAAGATCCTCTTCTATGTCCTATCCAAGATCATGGGATTCATAGCAAACTTTCCTTAGCTTCCTGGGCAAGATCATCCTAAAGAGTATGATCATGATCATTTTTTTTTTTTTTTTTTGGTTTTTCAAGACAAGGTTTCTCTGTGTAGCCCTGGCTGTCCTGGAACTCACTCTGTAGATCAGGCTGGCTTTGAACTCAGAAATCTGCCTGCCTCTGCCTCCCAAGTGCTGGGATTAAAGGCATGTGCCACCACTGCCTGGCTTGAGTATGATCATTTTCTGTCCCATGCAATGGACAGAGCTTGGTGGGCAGGGTAAATACGTTGCTATGATTGACGTTTTCTTCCCATTAAGCTCCCACATAGAGCAGAAGGTTTCATTATGTTGGAAATTGCAGAGAAACAAATGAATTTTAGAGGAGAGGTGTCTCAGGGGAAGTGTTACTACACATTATATCAGAGATGCCCATCCTCCTTATGCACAAGCAGAGGGACCTGGCTTTAGTCCCTAACACTCATGTAAAAAGCCAGCCACAGCTGTGCTTCTGCCGTCCCACTATGTGGAAAACAGAGATGAAGGATCTTTTTTTTTTTTTTTCGGTTTTTCAAGACAGGGTTTCTCTGTGCAGCCCTGGCTGTCCTGGAACTCATTCTGTAGACCAGGCTGGCCTCGAACTCAGAAATCCGCCTGCCTCTGCCTCCCAAGTCCTGGGATTAAAGGCGTGCACCATCACTGCCCAGCTTGAGATGAAGGATCTTTGGAGGCCTGCTGACCACCCAGCCTAGCGGAATCACTGAGCTCCAGATTCAGGGAGACTGTCTCAAAAAACCCCAGTGGAGACTGATTGAGGAAGACACCTTGCATCAACCTTTGGCACCCACATACCATGGGCATCTACACACACACTCACACAAGCATAAGCCACATACAATATACATGAAGTGAACTTCAGCTAACTCCTAGGCACTTTGTGGACAGTGATTTCATGATCATATACAGTAAAATGGGGGATCAAGTGTGGGAGGGAATTTGAGCATTATTTTTGGCAAGCTTAAATGAAAAAAAAAAAAAAAATCCATGACCACAGTCAAAATTACCACCTCCACATGACCTTGCATAGTAGCAATGAAATCTACCCCATAAGGGTAATGGCAACACTAGCCCAGGCTCACAGTAGGTCAGGGCTGTGGTCTGATGGACTTTCGTTGATATTCTCTTAGGGCTAAGGTTTCATAGCTTACAGAGTATCACATGTGTTTTGTTCTCTTTTTTTCTTTCTTTCCAGTAACTATTTTAAGGAGACAGATTTCATGCTGGGTTCTACTGTGGTCACCTAATGAGTCAGGGGTATGGTGAAGAAGGGAAGACATCAAGAATATTTAACCATCGTTGATTTAAACAAGGGACACATTCGAGAGAATTAACAAAATCAGCATGCTGGTTGCCCTGGGCTGATTTTTCTTGCCGGCAGGACTAAATGAAAATCAGAACCCAAAGCTTTCAGGTCCAATTCACGCTGACAACGTAAAATGCCTGCCAGGATGAAGGGCTGAGTCACTCCGATGCCGGCTACAGCTGCGGTTTTCATATTTGTGATACATTTGTTTCCGTGTTAAAACATCGCTCCTTGGCGGGAGCTGTATTCTTAGCTCCTATCCTCCATCTCTCTTCCTCTCCCCCACTTCATTCCTAGGAATTGATTGCAAGGCAGTTAAAGCATATTCATGTCACAGGAGGTTCAGAAACGTCCTAATTTAGCCTGATGTCAATGTCCTGAGGTAGAATATTCTAAAGAGGACTCAATCAATGAGCAGCGATTCTGCCTCGTGAAGCCGTCAAGCACACGTGAGCTGAGAGAAACGCTTAAAACGATTATGACAAAATAGATTTGGAAAAATCTATAACACGAAAGTATAGGTTTAGTGGCTGGGGGAGAGTTGATTTAACCACTGTGCATGGGGTGGGAACTACTGGAGTTTACAGAGCCGAAGTTCAGTGCGTCCCGAAGGGAGGCCGCTGCAAATGCTGTGGTGGCCATGACGGGGGGGAGGGAGGTTCGGTTCTACCGTACAGCATTTATATGCTATCGGATCAACACCTATAGTTCAAACAGCAGATATTCACAAACGAAATGTTTCTGGCTAGTGTTCTTGGTCACTTGTATACCAGATTTAATTTTTTTTAACTCTTAAAAGATTTCTTTCTTTATTTAATGTGAGTACCTCGTTGTCTTCAGACTCACCAGAAGAGGGCATCAGATCGCATTCCAGATGGTTGTGAGCCACCATGTGGTTGCTGGGATTTGAACTCAGGACCTCAGGATGAGCAGTCGGTGCTCTTAACCACTGAGCCATCTCTCCAGCCCCAGATTTAATTTTTATAAACCTCTCTCCCAGGGATTTGTAGTATTAAGTATTCAAGGAGATAAAGAGCAATTAACTTAAGAGGTCTGGTAAAAGAAGAACACGCTCGTGGCAATCGAAACACAGATCACACATGGGCAATTGCTTCACCATCAAATGCCTTCAGGTGAAGTGGAGACTCTGGTGGAAGTCAAGGGAATATCTTACTTAGACTTCCTGATATGTCCAGAGCTGTTGGACACACTGTGTGCTAAACATTTGTCAACTGTCATGGAAATCAAACAGGAAGAGAGAGAGAGAGAGCGCGCAGAAAAACATCCATTTTTCCCCCTTGTGTGGGAAACCCTGAGTCTGAGTGTATCTTTTTAGGCAGCTGGTTACATTAAATGTTTGCCCACACTGCCAGGCTTCTGTTCAAAGACGCCAAGCTTTATGGCACATTTCTAGACCTGGAGAGTTTTATCTTGAGAGAATTTTACTTTAGTTATTTTTAATTTCTTCTTAGTTCCTAAAAAATTGTTCCACTTGTAGCCTTTTCAGACAAATCTGGTTTTCATGTTTCCTTCTAGCTGTCTTCCCCATCCCTCCCACGGTGTGATCTCTCACGCAAATAGCCTTCTGCCTGCTTCCACATCCTGTGACCTGCTGCCTCCAGGATGCTCAACACTTCTTCCTCCCTTGGAGACTATAGATTCCCCTAGTTATTTGATTCGCTGATAAAGATGACAGGAAGCCAATCACTGGGCGAAGATACAGAGTTGAGATCTTCTGGGCAGAACAGGAAGGGAAGGGGAGAAGAGAAGGGTCAGACAAGACAGAGGATGGAAGAAGATAGATGAAGAAGATGATCCAGAACCACGTGGCCTAAAGGAGCCACAAGTAGCTAGGGATTTCATAGATTGGCAATAGAGTAGTGAAGTGGTATATTTGTCTAATCTAAGCATACAGCTTGTATTTACATTATTGCGTTGTGTGTTCTTTGCACTGGCATTTTGGAATTGGAGATTTACCTCTATAAATCTGGCTGGTATAATACAAATCTCTAGTGTTATCATTTCATAGGGCTAAAGGGATCTGAGTGAGCTGTAGATGGCTTTCTGCAGGCTAGCCACAGGGGGAAGGGGCAATGGCCTGGGAAGGGCAAGTTTCAGGTCCAGGCATTTCAGGAAAGACTGTTTCGGTCAGCTCGAGAGAGCTAGCTTGGGAGTGGGTTTTTGACCTGAGCAGCTTGGCAACAGGCTGGCCTCAGGAACCAGGGCTACTTGGGGCTGACCATCAGGATGGGCAAGACCGCCGATGCCTGCAATTAGCCAAATTAGCATAGCTCATTTTTTAAAACTACACGATACAGCAGACTCCATCAATCTTTACTCTCGCATCCCGCTATTTAAGGATATCAGATATTAGAAAGGATTTGCATATGAGAGAAACGCCATTTTCGTCTTTCTGAGACGAGGTCACCTCACTGCGATGCCTTCAGTGAGAGGAGAATACAAGATGGGAGCTCAAGACTGAAGACAGGGAGGTCTTTTGGGAAGCCTGAGTTGTGTAAATAGAGAGGCCAAGCAGGCCCTTTAGATTGCAGTCCACACTTGAAGATCTAATGAAGGTTTGTGGGGGCTGGGGTATAGATGGGGTAAGGCTGGAGGGGCATGAGTTCTGAGTGGTTGTCAGGATCAAAATCTCATAAAGAGACTTGAGAAGCAGTAGCTTCGGACTGCATGGCCCACGTCCAGAACCACAAAAAATGAAGCCAGTATTTCAAGGGACAAGTGACAACCAATAGCCAAACAAAGAAACATCTAAAAGGAACGCCTAACATTTCCAAACATTAAAAAAATCAGTGTCTAAGGGCAGGGTCTGTGAGACCCCCTCCATGTTAGTTTCTAGAGACATTGTTTGGTCTTGTTTATGCAGGAATCTCCATGAGACATGGTCTCACGCCAGACTTCAGCTCCTCTGCCTCTTACACTGCTTCTGTCCCCTCTTCCTTGATGTTCTCTGAGACTTAAGTATAGAAATTGTGCCGAAGATGTATCTGTTTGGGCCAGGTATCCCATGATCTGTTAATTGTGTCCAGTTGTGGGTTTCTCTAATAGTTTTCGTTTGCTCTCTGATAGGAATGGAGAGCTACACTTACCTGTTGGGTGCTAAAGGATACATTTAAGAATTATGCTGGTCTAGTAAAGTGGCATTAGTAGGTTCTCTAAGGTCATGACCTCACTAACTCTGGGCAGTTGTCTGGTGCCAGGTATGATTTTCTTTCTGTTGACCGGACCTTATGTCTAATCAGACAGCTCTTGGTTCCTATCCCACATGATAGGAGTTTCACAATTTTACCTTTAGGGATATTTTGCAGTTTATCTAATAGGGTGGTCAGCCTTGAAATCATACACATATAAACAATAAAAATTGACTCAGTGGGTTGCATTTATATATTTGCATCTATTTGTTTATCTATTTCTTCATTTATCTATCTCTCTATCATCTGTTCATCTGTCTCTCTACCATTTATCTACCTACGTGATAACAATCAGATAAAAGTTATCTACCTATCTATTTATCTATTTATCTATCATCTGTCTGTCTATCATTGATCTACCTATGTGATAATAATCAGAAAGTTATCTACCTATTATCTGTCTGTCTGTGCCTACCATTTATCTACCTATATGATAGTAACAATCAAATAAAAGGTTGCCATCAATTTGAGAGCGAGAAAGAACGTGGAAAGGACTGAAGGGAAGAGACAAGGGAGAGATTGGGAAGGAAGGGAAGTAGAGAAATTATGGAATTATATTTTAACTTAAAACATATTAAATTTTTTAAAAAGACAAAAAACTACAAGAAAATTTAAAAGTAGGGACTGAGCCTTCAAGTTGCAACTTACATGAGGCAAACAAGTGCTATGGTGTTCTAAAGGAATAAACCCAACAGAATAAATATACATTAATAAAAAAAGATTCATTAAATCGGTCCACATAATATTGGCTGTCTGCATGATGGAGAGGCTGGGGACACTGTAGCTGCCAGGTCCAGGAGGCTGGCTGCCTCAGCATCCTCAACCTGACCCTGAAGGCCTGGGCAATTTCTGCAGTCTACATCGGAAGGCCAGAGAAGCTGGGTTCTGATGGTGGTGAAACAACAGCAGCCACAAAACAAAAGGTAGATGCACTGACCATCAAGAAGCAAGGGCAAGCAAGCTAACAGCACCACTTTATTAATGGTACCTCTTGGTACCTGGGCCAATACAGCGAGCGAAAGGCACTGAGGTGCTGTCTGCACTGTGCAGGGTCTTCCCACTTAGTTTACATTAACATATGTGATATGTCCAGTCAAATGACTATCAAGATCAGCCATGCCATCATGGCGCTGGGGAAGATGAATACATGGGAAGACCTAATAGACATATATGAGCATGCAAATTATGTCATGAACATGTGTATATGTAAGAATCAAAGAAGTCTGGGCCCCATCCTGGGTAGTTATTGTGGAAAACCTTAAAGATAAAATGGTAGAGGATTTTATCGGAAACCAGGAAAATCCAAACTTGTAGAATATGTGCTCACAGAAAAGATTAGCATTACAGATGCTACCTCTGTAATGCTTTGAATTGTGTGTGTGTTCGTGTGTGTGAATTCTCAGATATTTTGCATTTAAGGTAAGTTTCGAAACATGGCTATTTTATAGCTGCAACACACCGTGCCTGAGACAGTTCAAATCCATTGGCGTGTCTCCCATTGGCCACTGTCAGTTTCATTTTGTCTGCTGTGTTGGGATCACAGGGATTTTAGCACTTGTTTTCTGAAAGAACAGAGAAAGAAGCTCTATAGCATGGGTTCTCAACCTGTGGGTCAAGACGCCCTTGCAGGTCTATACCGCTTATCAGATCTTTACATCAAGATTCATACCAACAGCAAAATCAAAGACATAAAAGAGCTGTATTAAAGGGTGGCAGCTTTGGGAAGGTTGAGAGCCACTGCTCCACTGCTCATAGAGAGAGGTCTGTGCCTCTGTCCCTCCAAATCCTTGTGCCCTAGGCTTTACTGTTCCCACACTGCACAGCAAGAGGCAGAGGCTTAATGAAACCCAGCTGTTTCTATCCAGGTAACTAGGGGGGCTCTTCCTAACTGTTGCTAAAGCATTGTCGAGGTGCTTACTAAAGAACCTATCAGAAACCTATCAGCAACCTACTGGAGGTTTCTGATATGTCTCTATGCAAGCATTGGTCTGTGTGCTTAGATTAAAAGTCTGTGCATGTCATACTTTTCCTAAAGAAAGTGAACATCAGAGTTCCTTATCTGTGGATGCTCTACATAATTAGGATGATTACCATCAGTGCCACCATCATTATCTCTGGTAATTTCACACTGTCAAGTTTACTCAGACACCCATAAAACATTAAGAAAAGTCCTCACCAGACAACTTTTTTAAAAATTTAATTTAACTTTTTATTTACTCACTTAACATCCCACTCACTGCCCCCCTCCTGGTCACTCCCTCCCACAATCATTCCCCCTTTCTCCTCCCCTTCACCTCTGATGGGGCGGGGTCTCCTGAGTATTCCCCCCTGCTTTTCAAGTCTCTGTGAGGCTTGGCACTTTCTCTCCCACTGAGGCCAGACATGGGAGCCCAGCTAGAAAAACCTATCCGACATACAGACAACAGCTTTGGGGATAGCCCCGCTCCAGTTGTTCAGAACCCACATGAAGACCAAGATGCACATCTGCTACATATGAGTGGGGAGGCCTGACCTTACAAGCAAAAGAACATCCATATGCCGCCATCTCCATGGTTCAGCAAGGCACGAGTTTATTTCTCCAACATCACCCCGTCATGTATATTTACTGGCATTCAAAAGTCAATGAGCAGGAAGTGAGGTTCTCCATGCCACCAGAGGGCTGAAACTTAAAGGTTACTTAAAAAGGAGAATATTTTGATGAATAAAATGAACCCCAAGGTATAAATTGTTATTTTGATCCAATTAGGATAGGAAAGGATAGAGAAATGAAGTCAGTTTATGAAGAATTAGCAGATAAAAGACCCCACAAAAGGGGGAGGAGGAGAAGCAGAGTTGACTGTAATGTGCAGCTTCATGCCTTTGCATCAAAGCATCCCTGAGAAGGCTCCCTGTAGTCATCATCCCTCTTCCCACCCTTCTAAAAGGAGAAAGTAGAATTGTGTTTACTTCTGAAACCACAGCCATGCCTTCCTTTGGAAGCTTGTCTCCAGCTCCTAGCTCTAGATTTACTATGCAGCGCCTCACTTGTTGACACGTGGTTCAACATGTTTATTTTTATTAATGGTTTTAAATTATAGATGCCTCGGGGCCAAGCTCCAACTACCTTGCTTACTACTGCAGAATGTAATTGGTACACATCTTCTAAACAAATAATAAATATCGTTTGATGCAGTTTGTGAAAATTAGGACTGTTTGCCCCCTGGGTTATATCTCAAAGGTTGAGAGAGAATACTGTCATTTAAATCTCCCTGGACTAAGGGTGTGAACTACAAAACGAAACAACAAAAATGAACGAACAAACAAACAAAAATAAAACCTAACGAAAGTGGAAGAAAAAAAGAGTCTATAACCCCAGATGGTGTAGACAAGTGAGGTTGTGACTCACTTTTCTTCTGAGTACGAGACACAGGATTTTAAAATTATTTTAATCTCTTGAGCTGACAAGGTGAGGACGGACTTTGTCTATCTAAAGCATTTCCCTTTCCCAGCATCTTTGATGCTGATCCGTTGTGTATTGCTTTCTGAATAGTGAACAGTCTGCTCATTCTTTTGAAATTCTCTTTCCTGATGGTCGATTTGATTTTTTTTTTTCATTTGGAATATCCCTGAATGAAAGTCATCTGAATATCACAAGAAATGAGGTTTTTGTTTTTTTGAGCAGAACATATTAAAAGAGAGTTTCTTCATTATCCGGCATCTAGCAACACCTTGAGAAAGGAATACTCTTAGATTTCTGACAAACTACTGGAGTTGAATCTGTCTGACGTGGTCAGAGGAACTCAGCTACCCACATGGTCCTATCAGGAAGGAGAGGTTTAATGTGAGTGATGAAGCAAGGTGCTGTGTCCTTTCGTTGTCATGAGTTTATAAAGCACAATGTAAGTAACGGTCCTAAGCAGGGTTTCCAGGGAGAGCTCACACAGGCTACGTTAACTGTGACAAAAGCCACATGGTGGCCTTGATTTGAAGCATCCAGGAAAACCAGCCACATTTCTTTTCTCCCTCATGTGCTCTGTTTTTCTTCAGATTGCTATCTTTTAGATTAATTAATATTGGATTAATTAATTAATTACATTAATTAGTATCAGAACTTTGATGATGAAAGAAATAAATGATTTAAGGTCATTTAAATGGAATGTCAGAATTTAAAAATTCATCAGTTTTAACGTACTCCATTGTTGCTTGGTGCATTTTAGGGGAGAGAGGTGTAAAAGCATTTTGAGTTGACCATCTTACTGTAAGTATAGCCTGTTTCATTGAATGGGGGGACATTTAGGGATTCATGTTAAGCGTAATACTTGATCCTTTCTCAGTATTCAGCTTTATTTTCAATTAGAAGTCAACTTATTGACTATTCCATGAACCAAGATTATAGTTTAATTAATAAACTCAGGAAAAGAACAGGAGCTTCTGTTATTGAATAAAATATCAATTAGCATCACTAAATTTAGCACAGAATGTGGAGATCAAACTATGTGGTGAATCTGAAATACAGGCATGAGCATAAGTGCCTTGTGACAAGGAGTGCAACTGACAAAGGAGCACAAGTATTTTTGCTCACACAGAAAGGAAAAAAGAGAGAGAGAGAGAGAGAGAGAGAGAGAGAGAGAGAGAGAGAGAATGAGAGAAGATAAAATCCAGAAGGTCGTTTGGTCTGTCTACAGAATGAAATTACCTTTGAAAGGAATATCATATTAAAATTCTGGAAAATAAATTCAAGACCTGAACATCCATGGTTTACTCCTAGAAGATTCCATGAATTTATTAGAATTCGTCGCACCTGAAAACTCAGATCTTAATTACACAACATTATTACAAAGAGACAACCGGAGGTTTTACTTTTTGTCAGTGAAGGAAAAAAATAAATTCTCGGCTGTATTGCTTCAGAATCTTCCATCAAATGAACTAGAAACAGATTTCCCTCTCTGTATTCTTAGATGGTTCTAGTACTGATTTCTATCTTTGCATACGGAAAATGCATGACAGAAAAAATGCAAGTGTGAGGATGGGCTTCAATAGCAGTTCTCAACTTGGGTCACAACCCACCTCGGTGGTGGTGGGGGAGTCGAATGATCCTCTCACAGGGTCGCCTAAGACCACTAGAAAACGCAGAGATTTACATTCCGATTTGATAACAGTAAGTTAGAAGTGATAGTAAAAATAATTTTATGGTTGGGATCACCACAACATGGAGAACTGAATCAAAGGGTCACAGCATTAGGAAGGTGGAGAACCACTGGTCTACACTTCCCTACCCCCAGCCCCACCCTCAGAGCTGACACAATATATTTCATAGTATTAAATCTACAGTCATATCAAATCCATAACTTCTACTATGGGTATAATGGATCTTAAAGATGAAATTATTTCCATATCACCAGCTCTTCAATAAAAGAAAGGGCATAAAACATCAAACCTATTCCATTTAAACTTCACAGCTCAAAGCGAAGGAAAGCCAGTGCGTGAGATGGCTCCACACTTCCCTAAGTCATCAACTGAGCCAACACAGGAGAGGGGCACAGACATTGGAGCTGTCCGTGGTCCTGATTTCTCGTGCATCACACTTGTACCCTCCATTTGCCTTTTCTGTATCGCCTTTCTAAATAGCATCTTTCTTCATTTTAGCATTCTTCAGAAATGCTGAAAACTCCTGCCTGCTGTTTCAGAACATCTAAAGAGTTTTCATAGACAACACAGATGTAGGAAATCTTTGTAGGTATTGTGTTCTCTGTCTCTCGATCTGTCACTATCCAGGATTGAGAGCCTAGCACCCACCATTTCATTTAAGAGCATGTGTCGAGGAACTTGGAGATATTTAAGATAATTATTTCCCCCCTTAAGGCTATATTAATTTACTTCCATCTGAAATTTATTTGGCAAATTCAGCTCCTTGGTTATAAAAGAATCCATGATTTATTACTGTTGAGCCACACACTTTCAGCATGACTAGTGGTTATAAGGTGAACTAAGACAGCATGTGTGAAAACAACATTTATGTAAAAAAGCCTTTATAGCCGCAGCATGGGCAATACTCACCACACATATACTTTTAATCTATAGTAAATCCTCACAAATTTGCAAAAAGACAAAACCCATTGAATATTAGCGTTATTTACTCTGACGACCCAAAGTTCTTGCTACAATGCTTTATTTTAAAACAAAGCAGAGGAAAGATGACAACAATGCCCTATCACATAAATGCATCCAATTGTCTTAGGGAAATCAATATCTACATTCATAAATTTTATTTATTTATTTGAGACAAGAGTTGATCTAGACCATGGAGATCTTGAACTCATGTGTCTCAGGATAACTTAAAAACAACTAAGTTAATTAAAATTTTAATTAAAAAAAATTAGGTTTCATGATAACATTTACTCTTCAAAGAATTTGTTCGTCTTTTATATCTTTTCGTTTCTCATATCTATCTCCCTTTTGTCTCATCCCTTCTCCCCCAGTCTATGCTCTCTCATGCTCAGTAGCTGAGGCTAACATTGAATTTCTGATCATCCTGCCTCCACCTCCCTAGTACTGGGATCACAGATGTGAAGCACAACACTTGGCCTTATAAGTCTTTCTTCTGAAGCAATAAATTCTCAAAGCCTCTGATATTCGTGTAGTAAATATGATGGCCCATAATCAGACATTTCTTATCCTGAAGATTTACATTATGATTAAAATATTATAAGTCATGTGGATGATTTTCCAAAGCATTTAAAAAAAAAAACCAGTAAATTGATTCTTAAATAATGCACCTTCTGACCTGCTTAGTATTCAAAACCCAAAACTGAAATTCTGCCACCCACTCTGCAGCCTATTGATTTGAGGACTACAGCTGCAGAAATTAAACTGCATTGTTAGCACAGAGCTTTCAGCTGAGGAAGCAATTTCAGATTGGTTTCTCCTCTAGCCCAGCTTAGTATTAAGTAAATATGTGCCTCTAAGTGTCTCAGGCAGATTATTACCCAAAGTGGTGCATGCAACTTTGCAGGTGCAGCTCCAAGGAACTAAAAGCCATTTTGGTGATTCACCTTCCTAACCAGTGGCTAAAGGTCATTATGAGACAGAATGCACAGGTATCCCCAGAGCCACTGGAGCACATTTAAGTTAGGCTGCCTTTTGATATCTAAGATGCTTTCATATTTGGTGCTGTAGATGATGCCCATATAGAATAAGATGACCACAGATCTTGTCCTCAATGAATACCTGGTTCAAAAGGAAGAGAGGCAGGCATCACAGAGTAGCACATGATACACATGAGATGTCCATGGTGTGTGATGAAAATCTCTCTCTCTCTCTCTCTCTCTCTCTCTCTCTCTCTGTGTGTGTGTGTGTGTGTGGGGTCAGTATTAGGAATGGGGAAGGCATCCCAGAGGAAATGAAGCAGCATCAGATGAGAATAAGGTCTTTGCTTTATTATTTTTTTAATAGCAGGTTCAATTTCCTGGTTCAAGAAATAGCTCCTAGTCTCTAAAAATAATAGAATAATATTCCTCCTGCTGGCATAAACACTAACCGAAGTGGTGGAAATAATAACCCATCATTTTATAGACATTCTGAAAGATGAAGGAGGAAAGGTGATGAATAGAGGAACAATATGAAGAGCTGTGAATTTTCAGTAAGAAAAATCAGTAAAGATATCACTTATTTTTATTCAGATCTATAGACAGATATTTTGGAATGTCTTGGAAATAAAAACAATGCCTTTCCATGAATACCTTGTCTTTTTCAGAATATCATGCCTTTCAAAGTTATGCTTTGAAATACGGAGAAGAAAACACATAGAAATTTGTCTCAGAAATCAATAAAACCTGGCGTAGTTTGATAGCATGCCAATTTAAGCTTACATCTGAATTCAATCAGACTTCATTTCTTCCTAGAGGAAACCATAGCAGCAAAGATCAATGTCTACCTCAAAACCTTTAAGATGGGAAGTTACCCACCGAGAGGCACTCTTGTCATAAAGAGATAATGCTGAGGGTTTTGAGTGGATCTATTTGTAAAAAACCATTTCTATCAATTGACCATAAAGAATGAGAAAAGCCAGTATGGGCTGTGTACAGTTTCTATGTGACACAAAGTGGTTCTCTACAACTTTACCATGTGCTTAAAAGAAAGGAAAAGCCAATGTGGATGATTCTGGTCACGTTGGCTTGAGGAGCTGTGGTGTTGGGGATGCAACTCTAACACCAGGAACGGGAGAAACGAGAGTCACTGTGCTCTCACAAGCCAGAAACAACACCAAAGTGCAAGAAAGCTCAGGTGCGCCTCTGTCTCCTAAAGAGTCCCCACAGGCCACACTGTCTGTAAAACAATGTACTCACCCTCCCCACCATAAGAAGTCACAGTTATTTGAGATTATCACACTCCAGGCTTCAGTCACGATGGTATTCTTGCCTCATTCCATGACATCCCTGTACCAGCCAGATACTAGGCTCTACCATCTTCTTCCATGGAATAGAATATTACAGGATGTGACATTATTTTACATTCTTGCCAAGAAAGTAAACACATGAGCTAACTGTGGTTGGCTTTGCATTTTAGTCATGCTTAGACCTCAGAGTTAAAGAGTTAAATAATGTACTTCCCTAATAGCCCTTATGCTACCAAGGAGCAAGCTAAAGATCCAGGCTAGGAGTTCAAGTCAACACCCAGAGGTCATATGCTATGTGACCCTGTGTGAGACATCTAACTCATTTGATGATTCTTTATATAAGAGCATGCCTATTTCAAAGGGCTGTCATGAAAGTGAACTACTAGATGTTATATTAAATTCCTCAGCAGGGAACAGATACTCCACAAAGGTTAGCTATTCATAATCCTCCCCAAAGCAGCCTACAGGGATGGTCCAAAATCTACCAATGGATAACAGGAGCATTTGTATTTTCTTTCCACACATATGATAGGGATGCTGGGAAGCTGAAGGAGATGGCCACAGGGGCGCAGTGCATTGCCAAGAGGTGAGCATTCTGTATGGTAACATCGTGGCTGTGTACCACTCTCCTCTCCATGCTCTCCAGTGTCCATTCCTCCGGGATGATGTCATGGCTTTGAGTGGTACTAAGAGCACATAGCTCCACAGAGAAGTGTTCACAGAACTGGAGTCAAGCATCCCATTAGACCCACATGCCAGTACAGGAGGTGTCACTGTGACTTTAAGATGAGCCATGTGCTCCCACTCTCTGGGCTTATACATTGCAGCTTGAAGCTGCTAATAGCCACCCTGCCAGCTATGAGAGTGTAAGAGATAACACAGCATGGTATGAGCAGAGCAGAGACATGGAGTGAGGCAATGTCCTGAGGACATCCCTCTGGTTCTTGTTGAAGCCAATATGATCCTATAAGCTTGTTTTCTTTCTTGTTTTCTTTTTGTGTATGTGATCTAATACATTCTCTCTCTGTGTATGTGTGTGAGCATGAGTGTCCATGTGTGTGCACTTGCATATGTGTGTCTATGTGTGTGTGTTTGTGCATGCATGTGTGTGTTCATGTATGTGTGTGTGCTGTGTATGTGTGTCTGTGCATGTGTGTGCGCATGTGTTTGCCCATACATGTTTGTTTCCATGCATGTGTGTGTTCATGCATGTGTGTATCTATGTGTGTGTGGTATGTGTGTATGTGTATGTCTGTGTGTGTTTATGTGTGTATGTGTATATGTCCATGCATATTTGTTTCCATGCATGTGTGTGTCCATGCATGTGTGTGCGTGTGTGTGTCTATGTGTGTATGTGTATATATATGTTCATGTGTGTGTATGTATGTATGTGTATGTGTGTATGTCCATGCATATTTGTTTCCATGCATGTGTGTGTCCCTGCATGTGTGTGCATGTGTGTGTGCATGTGT
>JADRCH010000104.1:1973093-1983458 GCA_019843965.1 Rhynchomys soricoides
GTCCGTGTGTGTGTATGTGTGTGTGTGTATGTGTGTGTGTGTCTGTGTGTGTATGTGTGTGTGTCCATGTGTGTGTGTGTGTGTGTGTATGTGTGTGTGTATGTGTACTATTCAGTTCTTTTCTTGGTTTGAGTCCATTTAGGTTAGGGTATATGTCACTTGAAACCCCCAAATATCCAAGTGACTGAACAAGGCACCAAGTTCCCTCTTGAAGGATTTGATTATTGAAACGAAAATCTACTACTACTCATTTTCTTACCCAATTCTCTTTGTGGCACTTCACAGAATCAAGACTATGACACTCATTTCCTGCCACTTCATCAGCAAGGTTCTGTGCCAAGAAATCAGACATAGCTGAAAATGGACAGAACTCCCGTGATTCCCAGCGTGTATATAGTTTGTACACATAATGTGTCTAGTCCGCTTTGGCTTATCTTTTTATATAGTCATTTAACAATCAAAAGCCACATCATACAGGTTTCATGCATATGTTTTCCACTACATCTTTTGTTATAATTAGTAAAAGTCAGCTCATAAGTAGATTAGTGTCAAGTCCATTTTCTTTCTTCTTTGTGGCTGAGTGGTAGAGTGGGAGGGACAAGGTTTGCAGATCAGTAGGGCTGCCATGAGATTCATAAGATGGCAGCCATGAAGATAGCATAGAAACTTTAACTCGCAAACCTGCACAAGCCTTACCCACAGAAACATCCACTTCAGCAAGACTCACCTCAGTCCGTGCACGTAGAGCTATGATCAGTTCCGGTTCCCAGTACCCTAATGAAGGGTCTTAGGGAAGTATCTTCCCGTGAAGAAAATTATAGAATTATAGTTGAACTTTCAAATGGGGAAGCCTATGATTTCTAACTATGACTTCTAAATGATGACCTCACTACCATCTCTAAGGAAGGATGAGAAATTTCTCTTTTGCCAAGTATTGTCTGCCTCTGACAATACAAAGACTCTGTTTTTGCAGGATAGGATGAGAGGTTATGTTGGCTGGTCAGCTGGCAAATTGATGTCAGGGACATCTCAGGCTCAAGTACTATACAAGATGGTGGGAGGTACCTAGTTTAGGACATAGTCATGTAAATTGGGGTGCTTTACTCTGCTCTTCAGAGGGTCAGTTCCCTCAAGTATGAGATGGTGCTAAGGTTACTCATTGACACTTCTAGCCAAAGCCAACATGGACTCTCACCCTTATCTGTAATAAACAGAACCCTTGTATTGCCAGGGCTAGAAAATGCTCTGCAAAAAAAAAAACAACAAATTTCTTCTCCTTCCTTTGAGATGGTAGTGAGGTCAGGGTTTAGAAATCACAGATAGGATATGTGCTCTCTGCAGTTCAGATCGTTGCTCTGTTCAGGTCGGGGTTTAGAAATCACAGATAGGATATGTGCTCTCTGCAGTTCAGATCGTTGCTCTGTTCTCTCACCTAAACCAGAAATGTGATGACTGGAGCTATACTGGTTATTTTGTAGCCATAAAATGATCAGGAGGCCAGTGAACAGAGAAATGTAAGGAGTCCGGACATCAGTGCCATGGCGATGGCTTCGGACTGACTTCCTCTGGCCTGTTTGAAAGTAAGAAGAAAAGCACTAGTGCTTAGTTCCCATCTTCTCTTTCCTTTACCAACATTTCCATTAAATATTCATATGTATGTATTATTATTTTTTATATGATTCATAAGATTTAATCATAGAGTAAATAAACACCAGTTCAGAGGAAAACATTCATTTTAGTTCAATTGTCTGCTCCCACGTATAGCTGACAAATACTTGTAAATCATCTCTGGCCATCCTACACGTGGACTGCCTGTGCTGTGCATAGCTCCTACAGACTTTGCACACAGGAAGTCCTTAGCTTTTCTACCCACATCCACTCAGCTTTCAAAGTTCCGCAGATTTCTTCCATCTCTGGAAACTTCTCCCATCCTAGAGCTACGTAATTCTTACCAACCTAAGCTGTCAGTTGTTGACGTCACTATCTGCAACTGGATAATTCCCTTTACATTTTGCATTCTGTTATTTGATATGTAGAAAATTTATCATTTGTACTTAGTCTTTACTTTCCTGAGATTCACGGAACATAGTTAAGAGAGTCTAAATGAGATCTTTGTTTGCATGGCCAATAGGAACATGCTCAGACTCAACATAGCTCAGAGTTCCAGCCCCCATCCCCATTTTCATAGTATATGACACAAAACAGGACATAGAGAAAAATTCTAATTTTTTTTTGTGTGTGTGTGTGTGTGTGTGTGTGTGGAATTGAAAACTATTATGTCTGGTAAAATCAGAACTCTGGAATAGAAAATATCCAACACATATTTAATCAAGAGTTCTCATCTCACTCAAAGTCCTTATCCAGTGAACCTCATGTACTGGGACAAAAGAACAATCCAACTGGAAGGAACACATAGCTAGCCAGGGACACAATGGAAAAGCACAAGACTGGAGAATCTGCTCAATTTTATCTTAAGAAGCACTTTGATTGGATGCCAGTGTGCTTCTCTCTACCAATAAAAAGCAAAGGTCAGACTTGCTATATCAGTAGTTTATATGCGCATATTAGAGGCATATATGCATATATGTGCACATATGTTTCAAATGTTTTCTTAGACTGTCTGACAGACAATGATCATTGCCACCTATCATTTATCTAGAAAGGGGTGCTTCATGTTAAGTCAGAAATTAAGTGCAATGTTTGATCTAATCTTGGATATTCTATTTCTTTTCATTCCTTGAAGCAGAACTTTTCATTAAAGAGTGAGTTGAGGTTACATATGTAGCTCCGAGATAAAATTCTTGCCTAAGCACGCACAATGTACCAAGTCCAATCACCAGACTTAAACCGGCAAAACGTGTGGACTGAAAGTCACAATATACGTAGTGACAGGGTTTAAAATTAGAATGTATAAAAATAAAATCAAATAGAGAATGTACACATTTGAGTATTAAAGGAAATTGCTAGGAAATTAAAAGGTAATTGTTAAAGTTCAATAAGTATTTTAGACTATATAAAAATCAGTTGTTAATAAAAGCATAATGCCCAACGTAACTTTATTATCATTATGCCATGAATGTGTGTTTGTTATAGAAAAAAAATCTAAAAACTATAAACAGAGAAAGGAAATAAAAAGATAGTTGAAAATCATGCAAGTCACTGTCTTAAAGAGAAGAGTAATTATTGATATCTGGTGTTATATAACCACTAAACTGTACACCTGCTCACACGGTGACCGGGGTCCTTCCTGTTCACCTAGGGAGCAGTTGACAAAAAGGGTGAAAAACCCTTTATATTTCTACTCCAATACCTGGGCAGGCTTTGTCTTGAAGGCTTGTGGGATTTGCCATGGCAGCATCCTGTGTCCGCCCTCCACTGCTGGCCAGGATATGCAAGGGAAAGGCTAAAGCATGCCTACCTGTTAGGAACATGCCATTTGGCTCCTTTCTCTAGCACATAGGTGAGCACAGGAAGTGCTTTCTCTATCAGGAAGCCCAGGAAGAGGATTGCAGCCACTAGAGAGGTCTACGAAGTTGGATGCCTGCATCCTGTTCTCCAGTTCATTCTAGCTCAGGAATATATACATCCTACGTAGGAATATGCTTCCTATAGGCTAAGAGAGCTCATTGGAAGGCACATGTGGGTAGAAAGTATCTACGTGATTTATAGAAGGTGAACAGCAACCACCTCATCCTAGAACACCAGTAATTCCTGGCCGCAATATACTGAAAAATTCCATATAAATACACTAGAGCAAAGCCGGAAGAGATCCACATGCAATAAATCTTTTTTTTTTTTTTAAAGAAGTAAATAAAAAGTGAGATTAGTTTCGTATACCATCAGTTACATTGACAAACAACTCATGAATAATATCACAGGAAAATGAGGTGGAGGCATTAAGAAAGGTAGGACTGTGTACATAATAAAGTGATCACTGGGGACAAAGGCAGAGGAGTGACATTTTTGGTTAAAAACAAAACAGTAGCCAGAGGGAGTGTGAACTGAAAACCCTACATGGAAACCGCATAAAGGTCTCAGAGGGAAGGTCTGACACAGAAAGAGAGGCGAAGGGTAAAAACTGTCCAATGTAGGCTTCGTCTACTATTGTATCTTATAAACAACAGTGTCATGTTTAAGGGGATTAACAAAGCCATGGCATTCAATGTGTGAAAAGTGAGAAAATAAGAATCATAAGGGATGGGGGCCAAGTAAAATGATGTTTCGTGCCAACGGTGAAGGAAATGTATTAACTCTATGTTTTTAAACTTGAGACTACTTATGCTGGTCCACTGTGGCATTAATAACTAAATTAATAGAAATGACAAATAGGCTTGTGAAATTACAGAAGAGAAAGGATGTAAAATGAATCAAGGCAGAGAGAAAAAGCAGGCAGGATACCTTGAGAAATATAAAGGTCATTCAAATGTGGTAGGGCATATCTTTAATCACAGACTGAGGCAGAAGGATTGCCACGAGTAAAGGCCAGCCTGGGCTAGAGAGTGTGACCCTGCCTCAACAACAACAGAAAAAATAATATATAATAAAATAATAATATATAATGATTATAAATAATTAAATATATCAATAGATAATCTAAAAAATGGAAAAGACGGCCTAGAATACTTTGAAACTGCTTACAATTTACTAGGAACACAGTCAAATCATAAGACTGTTAAATGGTTAAAAGCTAAATGATAAAATATATCCTGCCCCAAAGCTGGTATCATGAGCTAATAAATATGAGGCAGAATGGAATTCAAACAAAGAAGCACTTTTTAGGATTAAAATGATATAGCAGAAACACAACAATGTCAAATTTGCATAAAATGATAATGGTGTGTTAAAATTCATGAGTCAAACCTGATACATCTAAACAGAAAATAAAGATAAAACTCGCAGCAGACACTTTGTATCATTCTTCTTTTCTTCCTTTATTCTGCAAAGAAACAGCATTGAGTGAGCATAGAGATAAATTTGAATAATACCATGATCCTACTTGACCCTAGGGACTGCCATATTTAGAATTCAGCACCAACAGCTGCTCGATAGATACTAGGAGAGTTTACAAAATTGATTCCTGAATATCCAAGTTTCAACGAATTCAAATAATCTTGCAGTGAATATTTTCTAGCCACATTGCAAGCCAGACTGAAATGAAAACCAGGAAGCGAAAGCTAGCCTTGTGTTTTCTGCACAGCTACAGTGATTAATGGAAATTAGAAAATCTCTTGACCTAGGTGATATTAAAAATATTTTATATCAACAATCATGAAAAATTGCAAAAGCAATACTAAGTCAGAAATTTAAAACACATTAAAGTATTTGAAAAAATTTGCAATGAGCTAAACATCTTTTAAAAAGATTAAAAGACCCTTGAAAAGAAAATACAAGAACAGGTTGAAGAGCCAAGTGGGGCTGGAGAGATGGCTCCGTGGTTAGGAGCTTCTACGGCTCCTGCAGAGGACCCGCGTCTGACTCCCTTCACCCATGGGGGTACTTTCCAGGCACATGTAGCTCCAGTTCCAGCGGATCCAATGCCCTCTTCTGGCCTCTGTGGGCACTGCACCCCTGTGCCTATAACCACAGACATGCACACACTGGTTTTCAAACCACAGAAATGTATTATGGATAAGGATGCAGCAGAAAGGAACAGCAAAGTCAGGGTTATTTTCCAAAATGAATGACTTGGTGAAAAACCCACCCCAATCAGCAAAGATGGCGGTATTAATTGGTAATAGGAATAAACAGCTGAGTAGCAGAGAGAAGTCAGAGATAGCTAAACAGTACATTGCATTTAATATACAACTCTATACAAAAATTGGTAACTTCCCAGGTAAAAATAGAATTCACCAAAAACAGAGAAATGAAAAATGCTCACGACTTACCACTATCAAGTAAATTCAACCTATAATCAAGTTTTTCTACAAAAGTAAAATCTGTCCGGACCAAATTATTCCATTAGTAAGTTCTATCAAACTTAGTATTGATAGGAAAAAAATAGTTCAATCTTCTAGAAACCATAGCAGAGAATACTTCCCAATTCATTTATGAAGCCAGTAAAACCCTGATACTGGAATTCAAAAGGCTAAGAAAAATTACAAATCTATTTAATTCATGAATATGTATGCAGAGCCCCTAAATAAAACATTAACAAATTAAGCCAAGCAATATGTAAAAATATCATTCATTATGCCACCATTTCCAAGAGCAGAAAATGTGCTTAATAACTTTGACATCTTTTCATAATAAAATGCCTAATCGTAGAAAAACAAAGGTAGTCTGTTAATCAAATGAGAGCTTCCCAGGTCTGCACTGCATGCATCACACTCCAGATCAGGTCGTTACAAGCCCAGCTTTGATTTGGGGCACTAGGCAGAGAGGCTTGCTACCACTCTATGTGGCTATAAAGGTTCTCATAACAACTGCAAAAACATTACCAGGTGATAATTTTCAGTATTTCTGGACACTTAGACAACAATAAGCAATCTATTCAGACTTATTATTATTATTATTATTATTATTATTATTATTATTATTATTATTTGGTTTTTCGAGACAGGGTTTCTCTGTGTAGTCCTGGCTGTCCTGGAACTCACTCTGTAGACCAGGCTGGCCTCGAACTCAGAAACCCACCTGCCTCTGCCTCCCGAGTACTGGGATTAAAGGCATGCACCACCACTGCCTAGCTAATCTATTCATAAATTATTAGGATCAATGATACTGGTCAATAAAGCTCTTTTATGAAAACTGAATTATGGTTTCCATATAAGCTAGAAAAAGAACTAGCATTAAGAATGAGGAATAAGGGCCAAGCAGTGGTGGTGCACACCTTTAATTCCAATACCTTTAATTCAGGAGGCAGAGGCAGGTGGGTCTCTGTGAATCTGAGGCCAGCCTGGTCTACAGAGTGAGTTCCAGGACAGCCAAAGCTATACAGAGAAGCCCTGTCTCAAACAAACAAGCAAATAAACAAACAAGCACAAAAACAAAAAGCCAACACAAAATAAGAACAAAAGCAAAACCAACCAAACCAAAAACAAAAAGGGGGCGGGTAGGGGAATCAAATGTTTAGTTTTCAAGCATCTAGAATAAACCTGAGAGAGGTATAATATTACATATGGAGAATAATCAGAACATTTTTGGGGAGGACTTTTAAGCAGCCCTGATCATAACTATCCATGGCCTGCCTGCCTGTCCGAAGCCTCTTCTTTATACCATCATTTTGATAATCAGAGCTTCAGTCCACCACAGAAGCTACTCTTAGTTAACACTGTGGACTCACAGAGCCCACTGTGACTACGTGGGACTGTCATTGGTCTCAGTAATGTGGTATTTACTAAGCAGATTGAACTCAACTGGGTGGGAAAATCACGAGGTTCCTATTTTTTTCAGAATAAAACAGATTTCTGTGTGTACAGGTCCGTTCCCGCCCCCTCCCCCGCAATTCCCCAGCAAATCAGAGCGTGTAATTTGATAACAAAGGGAAGAATGTTCACAGAACAAAGACTGATGAAGCTCAGAAGGGAGCGAGTATTGACTGACACTGGAATACGCTCCACGGAGAAGTCCTTGACACTAACTTTGCTTATTAGCTGAGTGTCCTTGGTCTGGGCAAAGTTCTCTCTTCTCTTGCATCGGCATCCTTTTCTTTCCTTAGCATCCTTCAAACAGCGCCTACTAGTGGCTCTGGAATGAAGGTACATGTGTGTCAGAAAGCTAAATTAATTAGAAGCCTTCAGGGGGAAGCTTCTCCCCAATGCTCCCCCCAAAGTCTAGGGCATCTTACCCCAGTCACCATCAAGGTCAGTATCTCTAAAGTGGATGCTGCATCAATCGGCTGAGCACCATCAATTTAGATAATGATAATTTCTCATAGCAACCCCCTGACATGCACCAGCCACGATTTCATTTCTGCTTTGTTCTAAAAATCCGAAAGCCTTAAAGTTTGTTGTCCCGCCTGCTCCATGAACGTAAATATACCAAGGTAACGATCAAAAGCCTGGCAGAGTGGGTCCAAGTCTGTTCCTTGTTACCGTCTATCGGAAACTGATTTGGTTTCATGCACATGTGAGATCATTACTGTCCTGCTAATTGAATCTGCTCTTATTAGCATCAAGCCTTCTCAGAATGAATCCACCACTGGGGAGTGGACATGCGGTAATGTCAATTAGTTGTAGTCACATCTCTTCAGTGACTTTTCCTATCGCATATCTAACTTATTTTTGAGTGGGGTGCCATCTCTATAGCTTTTATTAAATCATCCCTTTCATTCTCTTCTTATTCTTTCATCCTGAGTACCAAGAATAAAAGTCTGGATGAGCTAGCATATGGTGGTCTTTCTCTTTATGATTGTCCCAAATCTTTGATCTCTGTCATCCTTTCATTTGGGGCCTTTTTATATAAAACCGTCATTGACCTTGGAAGTGCCAGCTGTCCTCTTGACATATGAGGCTGGTAATGATGACACAGAGAGTTGATAATAACAAATGGTGCTTCATATTTCAGCTGAGCTGGGTTTTTATGTTCTGCTTTTAGACTCAATGTATTCAGTATGGATAGGAAATATTAAAATGTAATTCAACTGGCTGATCTCTCTCATACTCTCTCTCTCTCTCTCTCTCTCTCTCTCTCTCTCTCTATATATATATATATATATATATATATATATATATGCTACCAAGCAAGTTATCTAAAATTGAAACCTATATTAAGTCTGCTCACAACTCAAGCTAGTGCTGGCATTAGGGTTAGGCTACCTTTCAGGAGATTTGATGTTCTTATTTGGAGAGATTAGATTTCTATCTAGGGTGAAGGAATTTTCCCATGATTCTCAGCCCTGCCACAGGCTGCAAAGTAAACACAATAACTTAAATTCTTTCATAGTTTTGGATGAAAATCAAGACAACTTGATATTTGTGAGTAGCAATCAACCCAGAGAGTAAACAACAGAAAACGAACCAGGCTTTAGTCAAATGATCTCTGTGGTTTTTTATGTTATTTTCACTTTAGAAGTACACCCTTCCCTTCTCCTGGGGTCAAAGAGCAGATGGTGGTTGAAGGGAACCATGACCTCTGAGTCTCATTTTGACATGAAGAACAGTTTTGTTTTGTTTTGTTTTGTTTTTTGGGGGGACTGAGCACAGTGTGGTAAATACAGTTAATAACCGGACATTAAGCATTTCAGAATTAGTAGCAGGTTATTTCTGAGATGTGCCTACCACAGAATGAAATGAGTGTATTTGAGGTGGTAGCTACTGAACATTGATCTAATTAATCCACTTCACATTAAATAATTACACAAAGGCGTCCCTTTGTGCTTTATAAACACAAACAGCTCCAAGTTGCCAATAGATGACAGAAGAGTTTTAAACAGAAAGGTTCATACTATCTTGGCAAGAATTTGGCTAGGGTAGAAATTTAAAGAGAAATTGCCTATGTTTCAGGGTTCCTCTCTACCTTTCAGACACAATCCTTTGAAAGTGGCACAGTCCTTTAATTCGTGCAAACTCTTTTGCCTTAAGTTACAATTTTTAAATTAGTTTAAACTCATTGGCTTACAACGTTGCAGGAGGCTCCAGCTAAGTCCACATCAGATCTGTTTCATTACCACCATGGCAATGATGTCCCTGTTTGGGGCCCTCTGGATGGGATTCATGGAGCCAAATTTGGCCTTCAACAGGGTGCAGCTAGAATCCCTCTGAAGCTAAAGTAAAACCCATGCAGCTTTGGTCAGACTGAAGGGGAGGAGTCATAACTTTGGGCTCACAGGAAAACTTTCCACGTTAACAGCTATGTGGGTATCTCCACTGTGGGACTGACTGCTGATGTCTGGATTGTCATACAAGTTTATACTCCAGGAGTGTTTGGATTCCACATTCTTCCTTAACAGACCACTTTCTGTGTCTCATCTTGTATCTCTAATTAGAAACAAGACCCAGATCCCAGCACAACCGTATGGCCGGAGACCATATGGTGCCAGGGTGGATATTGCTGGTTGTAATCACGTGGATCCTCACGCTTCCCAAACCTGCCTGTCTGCTAACTATTCTGAGTGCAGAGCTATGTCATCAGATCCCAGTACCGATTAGATTGTACTTATTCTGAGGGACATATGCCTGAATTTACAGAACACGACTCAAACGAGCTGGTTACACGTGGTCCACGGAGCAGGGGTAAAATACAAAGACTGGTTCCACTGGAACTGTTGACAACCATTTGGGGTTTAGGATGGGTGATGGTGATGGTGATGGTGATGGTAGTGATGGTGATGGTGACGGTAGTGATGGTGATGGTGATGGTGATGGTGACGGTAGTGATGGTGATGGTGATGGTGATGGTGATGATGGTGATGGTGATGGTGACGGT
>JADRCH010000104.1:1990063-2006102 GCA_019843965.1 Rhynchomys soricoides
CTCTGTTGGAGGAGGCGTGTCTCTGTTGGAGGAGGCGTGTCTCTGTTAGAGGAGGCGTGTCTCTGTTGGAGGAGGCGTGTCTTTGTTGGAGGTCAGTGGGGATAGGCATTGAAGTTTCAAAGGTTCATATCAGGCCCAGTTTCATGCCCTGCTCCCATCTTTTGAATCAGATGTACCTCTCAGCTACTGCCTCAGGGCTTGCCCGCTGCCATGCTCCCCGCCATGACGATCACAGATTCACCCTCTGAAACTGTAAGCAAGCTCCCAATGGAATGCTTTCATTTATAAGTTGCCTTGGTCATAGTGTCTCTTCACAGCAACAGAAGAGTGACTAAGAAAAGGGCCATAGAGCTCGAGGGTTGAAGGGTGGATAACTTTTTAACATCCTGAGCTAGAAAAGGGCTTCTTTGTATTTTCTCTTTTTCCTGTGTTTCCATAAGTGATGTGTGTGTGTGTGTTGGTGTGCATGTGTGCAATGTGCATGTGGAAAGAGTAGGTTGACATCAGAAACCTTTCTCAACAGCTCCTCTACCTTATTATTTTGAATCAGGATCTCTCTTTTCCCCTCCCCTCCCCTCCCCTGTCCCTCCCCTCCCCTCCCCTCCCCTCCCCTGTCCCTTCCCTTCCCCTCCTCTCCTCTTTTCTTCTTTGTTTTTTCAAGACAGGCTTTCCCAGTGTAGCCCTGGCTGTCCTGGAACTCACTCTGTAGACCAGGCTGGCCTTGAACTCAGAAATCCGCCTGCCTCTGCCTCCCAAGTGCTGGGATTAAAGGCGTGCGCCACCACTGCCTGGCTAAATTGTTTGAAGTTTAACACCACAGCGTTTTAAAAGCATGTCTGGGGTTATTCAGTCCAACTACGAAAGCAATGGATACGTTGTGTTCACTGTTAATTGGCTACTCACGCATAGAGTTCAAGTGATACAGCGACTTGGGAGAACAAACATAATAGGTAGCATAGTAGGCCTCTTTCTGCATTTTTAATTCTGTATGCTGGTGCCATGAGAGTTTTTGTCGTGACCAGCTCTCCCCCCACCCTCCATTTCTCTCAAGGCACTGAAAATGCCACAATGCCATTTGATGCAAGCAAGGTCACACATTTAAACACAGTCTCATGTGTTAAGATCACAAGATATCAATTAATTTATTAGGTCATAGTTTTGGTAAGCTAGAATGTTACGTTATTTTTTACGTTTCAGAAAAAAAACAAAAAAAACCAAAAAAACCCATAAAGTTAAAAGGTCAGTGCCTGAACAGAGACACTGTAGAACATACCCATGTCTGTCTAGGGATCCGTTGATTAATTTTTTAAAAAAATTAGGGTCTCATGAAAGGAAGGAAACTAATGAAATTTTAAAAAGATTTGAGGTACTGAAAAATTTTCTAGAACAAAGCATAAATTTCTAATCATTTTTAGTTAAACAAACAAATGGAACCCCCAAAACAACAAACGTCAGAAAGCTGGAGAGACGGCTCAGTGGTTAGGAGCACTGGCTGCTCTTCCAGAGGACCTGGTTTGATTTCCAACACCCATGTGGCCAGTCATGTCTGTAACTCCAGTTCCAGGGCATCCCACACCCTCTTCTGGTCTCCAAGGGCACACAATTGGTGTCAGGCCAAGCCCCTGAGCCTCTCATGCTTCACTGAAAGCATCCTAGCATCTGGGGGCTTGCATCAGTCTCTGCCCCAAACACCTTAGATAGTTGAAGGAACTATTTGAAGGAAATAGTTGAAGAGCTGGAAAAAAACTGCCACAGAGGAAATATTGCTGAGTTGGAAGGAACTTTAAAAGCCTGCCAGGCAAAGTTTTTGCAAATTCTAAACTACAAATTAGGAGGGAAATGTTTAAATCTCCAACAAGAATTTCCACTGCCTTAAAGGCAAGAACATATTAATACCCTTTATTGAGTTTTACAGTCAAATTTAGGTCTTTCTGACCCTAGAAGGCAAATTGTGAAGTCTCTTGATAGGTTCCTTAGCTCAGTCAAGTTACAAACTTAAATAGCCTGTTTAGGAAATAAATCCCCACAGTGGGCGTTGAGTTGGGGATGGCCAGCTGTCCTGTAATATCCCTAATCCCTGGCGACTGAGGCCTATTAGTGGAATGTGATCCCGAGCCAAGGGGGCACTCGGAGTCCAGGGCTCTGGACCTCTTGCATGTCTTTTTCTCCACTTTTCCCATGCAGACTTAAATTTTGATGACTGGGATCAGAAGGGGGGTCTGTAAGCCTTTTATATAAAAACACAGACAAATCATTTAGGCTTTGTAGATTGTAATAGTTCTGTTACACTGTAGTATTAGTTATTACCATAGGATGATTGCACCCATGAACGTTCATGCAGCACACACACACACACACACACACACACACACTTCAGAGTCATCACACACACATACACACATACAGAGTCATCACACACACAGAGCTACCACACACACACCCACACAGACACACACACACACACACACACACACACACACATGTTCAGAAGTGTATTCCATGGCTGATTTTATACCCAGCTGAGTTGGCAATGAAGCTTAACCATTTTTGATACCTCCACTGTTGGTCAGAATTTACCAATGAATTTCATAGATGATCTACGGAACCAGGGAGAGAGCTCCAATGACGCAGGGCATCTCTCCTCGGTTGGCTTGTGCAGCATGCAGTTGACTTGCCTGTACGGCCTGAGAAGAGATGGGCACTGGCTCTCATGGTAACGCCCTCCTTACTTTAGGGCAGCAAGATGATTTAGCTAGCAGAAGCTAATGGGAACAATGACACCCACTTGATGAATCTCAAGAAGGAATAAATGACTTCTAGTTCAAACCACTTCTGAGCCAAGACATGGGGTAAGAAAAATGCATCCTACACACTAATAAGAGTAGAGGAAAAACAATGTAGCATAAAATGGACTAGAAAGACAAACACGATGGCCCATCTCTTCAGGGATGGTCTGCCCGTGCCTATGTGGGTAAACTTGGTTTTGTATTGAATGGATTTGCTTGTGTACTACATCTCTCTCCCTGTTCGCTGAGTGTATGTGTCTTCGTGCTCCAATGAACCAGTAAGAAGTGAAGAAATTCCCCACAGCACTACCATTTTAGTGCAAGCACAGACCACACATTAGTAAATGGACATGACTGTGCTTCCATAAAACTGTTTTCAGAAATAGTCATCTGGCAGAATCTTGCCCACAGACTATGGTGGCTGAACTTTATCCTGGAGGGTGATGGAGTCATGGATTTGAAGGACGCTGTCTCTGTGCAAGGAAGGGACTCTAAGAAACAATAAATCTTCTTGAGCCAGGTACTCATGTACTCACACGAGGAATAGATTCACCGAGTTAGTACTTGATTTTAAAAACAACATTATTTGTTGCAGTATATAGCATCACTCTACTAAACACACACACACACACACACACACTCACACAGTCACACATTCACACACACTCACTCACACACACTCACACACTCACACATTTACACACACATATATTCACACACACATTCACTCATACACACACACACACACACACACACACACACATGCACACACGGAATGAGAATGTGATACATCAGCAACCGAACAGAACTAATGTGTATGGTGGTGGCTTAGGGAGCAGATGAATGGATGATGGGCACTGAGGAGATATCTAATGCAGGAATAATGGAGACATGACACAGCAAAATCATAATCTGAAACAGCTCAGAAAGCTGTAGTGTCACCGAGTCTGTAGCTCTTGTGTGGAAGGACAAGGGGGAAGGGAGACTGGAAAGAGCCAGAATCCCAATTGCTTCCAATTGCTTGGTGGCTGCATTTAGTAAGACATTGAAAGAAAATGATGAGTTCAGGCAAAGACTGTCTGATTAGGCAAAAAAAAAAAGGGGGGGGGGAAAGACATTGGAAAGAGTCCAGAGAGGTGGGGCTTGCCAGGGCTGCATCTTGAGCATGAGCAAATGGAAAGAAAATCAAAGACTGAAACAGCTTTGAGTGCACAGGAAGGCTTCCAGGCAAATGAAGTGACTCAATCCTACAGCAGAGAAACTCATGGGGACACAGCCCTCTCATGAGGCTGGTAGCCTTCCTCAATCTCAACCTGAGGATGACTGTCCTATGGGAAAGAAAGGGACAAGACTACTGGACTGTAGAGCTGTGTCTAGAGACGAACTTGGCCTTGTTTTCCCATGGACCAGGCTGCAAGCAAACACATCAATTTCCACTAAGTTCCTGGGGGCTCTGCATTGCCAAGAAGAGATGTCATCTCGCCCCATGGAAACATTATATACATCCGCCTATGGCTCTATCACTTTGTCCCACGATGGGAGACTTTGCACAGTAAGGTTTGAGAACGGATGTCATTGCATCCTATGTAAACATCAGCAACCAGTACATGGCTCTGCTGAGTCAACAGAGGAGCAGGAGTTCATCTTTCCATCATGACCCCAGAACGGAGAAGTCACAAAAGACAATCTGTTGTCAACCCTAAACTGATATGCAATGTGAACAAGAATTTTGCCTTTCTTGTGAACCACCGAGACTCCAGGATTGCTTATTATGTAGCAAACAACAGTGGCTGCCTAACATATGAAGAAATTATACCTCTGATCCCACATCCATGATTGAAGACCCTTTTAAAAAAGCACAGGTTTTTATGAATAAGAGGTTTGTTGGAACTGGAAAGAGCCCAAAGATTCCAGTGCCCAAAGAAGATCCCAAAAGGCTTTCTGGAAGAGAGGACCAGATGGAAACAAAGGAGGGCCTCCTGAAAGCCAACACAAGGTATAAGTAAAGAACTCCCATAATCCCCCAGATACCAGTTTGCCAATGTGGTCCTAGAATTTCATGGTCCTGTGGTCCTGTGTCTGTTGTGCGCTTCCTGTTTTGTCATTAACCCCGATAAAGCGCTCATTGTGTGCATCCTGTCTTTGATCAATTGTTCCATCTTCTCTTTCTCAGTGTACTTTTCCCAGAAACAAAACAAGAGCCTGGAGACCTGGTGCACAATTCAATACATCCCCAAGATATGGTGGCGTTTGGGCTTCTCGCAGAAAGTGACTAAGGATTATACTTTTTTGTTTGTTTGTTTTGTTTTATTTTTTTTTCATTTTTTCATACTTTCTTTACATTTCAAATGTTTCCCCCTTTCCAGATCTCCCCTTTGGAACCTCCCCATTCCCTCCCCCCTCCCCCTGCCACTATAGGGGTATTCTCCCACCCACCCACCCACCCACCCACTCTCATCTTCCTTCCTTGGCATTCTTCTATACTGGGGCATATAACACCCTCAGGCCTAAGGGCCTTTGCTCCCCCTGATGGCTAACAAGACCCTCCTCTGCCACATATGTGGCCAGTACCATGGGTCCCTCCATGTGTATTCTTTGGTTGGTGATCCAGTCTCCAGGAGCATTGAGGGGTCAGGCCAGTTGCCACTGTTGCTCCCTCCCTGGGACTGCCAACTCCCTCAGCTCCTTCAGTCCCTTCTCCAAGTCCTCCATCTGAAACCTCACACTCAGCCCTACGGTTGCTGTGAAGTGACTCTTGGGTATTTCAAACTTTTGAGCTAATAACCACTTGCCAGTGAGTACATACCATGTTCATTCTTTTGTGACTGCATTAACTTGCTCAGGATATTTTCAAGTCCCAGAGGATTATACTTATTATGCAGCTTTATTCTGTAAAGCAGCACCTGGGGGTTGAATGATCCTTTTACAAGGGTAGCCTATGACCATTGGAAATATCATATGTTTACATTATGATTAACAACCGTAGCAAAATTACAGTTATGAAATACATACATACATACATATATATACATATATATATAAAAACATATATATATATTTATGGTTGGGGGTCACCAGAACATGAGGAACTGTGTCAAAGGGTCGCAGCCTTATGAAGGTTGAGAACCATGGCTTTGTTTTTTGTGTAAAGAAGAGGTGGAACAGAGGGTGCCCGAGCAACAGACAATGTCTTACACCACTCCACCTCCTTTAAATCTGAACGATTCCTTGTGTTAAGGGAATGCTTTTAAGCATTACATTTGCCATTTCCAGGCTGGGGCTTCCAGGGGAAAGTGGGTCTTCTCCATGCTGGTGCCTAGGTGTGGGTGGTTAAGATAAAGGTGTAGAGGTTGTCAGACACAGGGTAGGAAGGACGGCCTGTTGATGGGGAACCACTTGTAGGATTTATACACGAGTGAGAAAATACAGCAGTGACAACAACAACTTCTATTGTAGTTAAGTCACTTTCCATTTTAGCATATGGGGAGGGGCTGTAGGAGGAGACAAGGTTTTACACTGTAGCTCAGGCTGGCTTGAAACTGTCTTAGTTAGGGTTGTACTGCTGCGAACAGACACCGTGACCAAAGCAACTCTCATAAGGACAACATTTCACTGGGGCTGGCTTACAGGTTCAGTCCATTATCATCAAGGCGAGAACATGGCAGCATCCAGGCAGGCATGGTGCAGGAGGAGCTGAGAGTTCTACATCTTCATCTGAAGGCTGCTAGCAGATGACTGACTTCCAGGCATCTAGGATGAGGGTCTTACAGCCCTTACCCACAGTGACACACCTACTCCAACAAGGCCACACATACTGTAACAAGGTTACATGCCACTCCCTGGGCAGAGCATATACAAACTATCACACTGACCGTATAGTCTAGGCCGGCTGTAAATTAACAATCTTCCAGGCTTAGGCTCCTGAGTGCAACAGTTAAGGTAAGAACTCCCCGACACACACCCAATCATTTTCCATTTCTAAAGTTTGTTTTTTTACCATATCTAGTGTTACCCAAACTAATGCAAAAAATATAGGCACACACACACACACACACACACACACACGCACGCACGCACACTCGCACACAAGCAAGTGCGGCCACAACCACAGCCACACTAAGCTTCTATCTTGCTGACAGAGCAGAACAAGCTAACACATCATGCCATCTAGAAATGTAAATGTTCAGTACATGCGCCGCCATTCAGCTTCTCAAGGCAACAGCCTGCCACCACTTTCTTTTCTGTAACTTCTCCTCGCTTTCATGCCTAGCGCATGATTAAAGAGGTTTTTCTTCATTCTGTCCTCTTTACAGGGATCTTAGCTCCTCCAACTAGAATGGTCTAAAAGCTTATAAAATTGACTCTGGCGATTGTGCCTTTGGAGTCCATCCAGAGCACAGCCCGGTATTCTCCAGTCTCCTCCTCACGCACAAATCTTTGTTTAGTCGTGTCCCCTTTGCCGCTTCCTTCAGCTTCTCCCAGGCACCACTCCTGGTTTTCAGGTCTACGTCCAACTTTTCATACCTGACATGCATTGCGTGTCTTGAATGCAGTGGCTTTGACCCTCTGCCATTGTGTACCACCTCTCTGGCTCTGACCAACGCTGTAGTCTCCCTCCCTAAATCCACTCTGAATCTCTTGGGGGAAAGGGGAGTTTCATGTTTCAGTTGATTCAATTCTAGCTCTTTCTACCGCCAGAAAAAGAATGTTATATTCAAGGACATTATGCACCGTCATGAATCATGTCACTTTTCAGGAGATTGGGATCCATGCTAAACCCAGTGCCAGCACACAGGAATAACCATCTTCATTAAGATGCGCACTGGGAATCCAGGGAGATATCAAGAGACTGATCAGCCTGTTAGACTGATCGAAACTGTCACCTGCCAGGGCGGAGGCTTTGGTTTGTTCCTGTTTAGCTTCTAGAGAAAGAAGAGCCTGCACACATGCATCTGTTGAATAAGTCACTGATGCCAGGTGTCTCGCATTATCCTCCTCATCACGAAGTTCTGCCACGGGCCCGTTAAGCCTCTATTTTCACCTAGTCCTCACTCATTAAAACATCTCTAGGTTTGCAACCTCGCGGTGGAGGACCTACTCTTTCATGGTGAGATCTGGTGACCAGCTGAACTCAACAGACATAGGACCGGAGGGCCAGCAAGGTGGACACCCTCTCTCATTGTGCAAAGCCAACATCTTGTGCAAGTTCAAAGACATTAATGAAATTCACTCAATCCTGCCACCAACTCTCGGAAGCACCCTGGGATCACTCAGAACTACTATGTTCTGACCTCACGACTCTTTAAAGTGATGGGAGACTCTTATGCATCACTACTGAGAACCAGTTCTGTGACACACTTAACAAAGTAAGACATACAAAAAACTATAATATGGGCAAGGGACAAAGGGTAAAAAGTGATACTGGCCTTTTAGAAGAGACTCCCCACTCAGTGTGGGTACTTACTGATGTGTACTGGTCCAATGTCTGTTATATTTTAATGAGTCACAAGTGCAATATCCCATGACTTTCTAAATGAAAATGTTAACTTTATGCAGATGACCTCCAATGAATTTGGTTGATCGGCTATTCCCCATAGTGCCACCTCCTGGCCAATCACAAGATTGGGAGTTGAGGAGGTCTGTGTTAGGGGAATAAGGATCCTTGTGTTTTACTCAAACAAGAGGCTCCCGTGACAGCAGAGAAAGAGGTTACAATCCCTCTAGGGGAGAATGTCACAAAATCAAGAGTTCTGAGTTATCCTAGACATGTTCTTATCTCAGAATGTTTCTGAGATTTTATTGACCGTTATCTTCTGTTCGTCTAATCCAGTGGCTCCCAAAATACGTTCCCCAGACCAACAGGATTATTCAAAAATTCATTAGAAATTCACAAAAAAAATCTATTGTTTTATATGCTTGAAGTTGTAAACTTTTAGTGCTCATTTTAGCCATTCTAATCAACAGTACCTCCTGTCTTCTACATGTTATTTGGGTCTGTATAATCTGATAGTCCCCGAGAGTAATCATTTGGTAAAGTTAGTATTTTCCCTTACACTTTGATATTCCCCCCCCCCCATTGATTAGTGATGCAGATGATGTAAGAATCACATTTCCAAGCTGTAAGCACTGTGCTAATGATCAGACTGGCCAACCTTGAACAGCCTCCTCAAGAAAGGAAGGTGCTGATCTAATGGGAAATAGACAAAATTCGCCATTTACAAAGAACTGGTTTTATTACACAACTGTGGTGGTTCAATTTTGCTTGGATCCCTGCTATGACCATCACGCCAAAAAGGCCTCCCAGCCTGGTTTCCACAAGAACTCTATGGAAGGACCCACCATTCCATCTCAGGATGGTTCTGCCTTACCCTGATTCTACTAAGCTCTCTCTCCCCCCTCCCCCCACCGTGTGTGTATGTGTGTGTGTGTGTGTGTGTGTGTGTGTGTGTACTAATCCCTATGGTCATATAGAACTAATATGTTATTTGTAGTATACCATTGAGATCCAAATACATTTGTTCTTTGTCATGTCCCTTGCTCTGCAGAACCACCCACCTCCTCTTCCACGTCATCTCTAAAGCCCTCAGGATCCTTCACCATTCCCTTATCTCAGAGCCAGGACACTTGTACATAGTTAAGTCCATCTCTCCTAAGTGCTGTCTGGTCTTGCCTAAAGCTCTCATTATGGAAGTCTGACCCTCAGAAAGATACAGTCTTCACAGACTTCAAAACTCACCATTCATTTAAAGATAAAGCATTCTAGACAGTCGGAAGGCAGGAAGAACGTCACTAGGTTGAAACCACATGGCAAGTTCTTGGAGCCATCAGCATCATCTGCGTCGCCCTCCGCAGTCACTCCTTCACAGCCCAGAGAAACACTTGAATTTGGCATTGTTCTCATGCACAGAATGGCAACAACTGTTTGTCATTTTAGTGTATTTTATATCATCAAGGATGAGTCTTCATGAACCCTCCTGCTGCTTCATGCTTTCTCAAGATGGTAGCTGTCTATCTTGAGCTTACAAACCTTTATGAGCAGAGTTGGTCCAAGAAATAGCTCTGAATCATCATTTCTCAGCTCCCCACTTCGTTCTTACTTTTTAAGACCCTTGAGAGCTGACCCCTGCGGAAGTGGCGATTACTCGGCCTCCATATTCTTATGTGACCCTTTGATATGAGTTTGAAGCTGTTCTTTAAATCTCCACAAATATCCACGAATCAGGCAACACAAGTTCAATCACATTGTGACTTCTTTTCGGGAAGTTTGAGACCAGTAATCACTTCCCAATACCCCAGGCAGTACTCCTTCGGTATTCTGAGCCTCCCTTGAGAAGATTAAATTTTTCCCATATCTCTATGATCCTGGAAGACTATTAATAGGCTAATCTCTGAGCTGGATCTGGCAGATATAGATGTGAAAGTTCCCAAAGAACTGTGAGTGACTGCATGTGGAGCACAATGTCTGTCTCAAAGCTAGCAGGAAAGAATCAAGGTCCCCAATATTGTGGATGGTTGATTCTACTGAAATATCAGGTTCTTCAAGGGACTTGATCGATAAGATAAATACACAGGAAGGTCATACGAATCTCTACATTGTTGAGGTTCAGCATTGTGGTTTCAAGGGTATTCTGGGAGTATACTTTAGAAGCAAATGCTCTCAATTTTCTGATGCTTAAAATAGACCTATCAATGAAATGATGTTTGCTTTCTGTATTGTAGCAGCAGAAATGAAACTGGTTCTAAAGGATTTCTTCCCCATAGGTTAAAGAAAAATAATTTTACTCTTTTTCCCCCCAATGGAGTCTGTCTTCATTAGACAGAAGGCAATGATAAATCACTTTTGGCAAGTTATACAAAAATGAAAGGAGATAGATATAAATTATACCCTTCAGAAAGATTATATCTGAACCTTTAGTATCAAATATCCTGGAAAAAGTACAAATCTCTGTAGACCTCAAAAATGGAATACTAATCAAGTGAATTATATAGCTTCAGTTCTAGTAATAAAATTGTGCCCTTTATTTGTTGAAAGGAGAAGCCTGTGCAACATAATAAAATATTCCTGGAAAAAATGATTAAATTATTCAGACCTCAAAACTCAAATAAAGTAGTAGTTGAATCATCAATATTTTGAGAATTTTACAAAAAACTTAAGATACAGACAATAATTAACTAATTACCATGAAAATTAACAAAGACCGTCCACACTTTGATATTTTTGTTGTAATTTCTAATTTTCTCTTCCTTCTCAGAGACATCTCGTATATTGGTGATTTAGAAAATATGACATGTGTTTTTAGACTCAGTACATTTGAGTGATTGTTTTTGTTTGTTTCTAGTTTACATAGATACTGCCCCTGATGGTTAATTTTAGATGTCAGTTAAATGGGTTAAGAAATGTCTACACACCTAAGAAAGCCTCATTCGGGGTATGTCTTATAGGGACTTTTCTATAGAAGTTTAGCACATAAATCTAAATGGACTAGCTAAGTAGGACCCACAAGCACTGTTCAGCCACGTGGATTCCCGCAGAGATCAAAAACAGAGCCTCCTTGACCTCTCCTCTTCCATCCCCCATCCTTGGGAGCTGGGAGCTGGGTCTCTTTTCTTGCCTGTCAGTCACCTGTACTCTCCCAATTTTTTTGTCATTCTTTTCATTACATTTTAATTTAATTAAGGGGGTTGCATGTTGTGGTGAATGTGTGGCAGTCAGAGGACAATTTGTAGGAGCCAGCTCTCTCCTTCCACTGTGTGGGTACCAAGGATCAAACCCAAGTGGCCAAGCTTGGTAGCTGGCACCCTGACCCATGAAGTCATCCCATTAACCCCCATTTTGGGATTCTCAAGAGATATCAGAAAATAAACAAGAATTACAAAAAGCAAAACCAAACCAGGAAAGTGTGGAAAAGCCGAACCAGCTGCAAGAGCTCTGATCTGTCCGTGTTCTTTTAGTCTGTGGCATTGCCAATGTGGTAGCCACTTGCCACCCTTCTTGACTGCTCACCTTACTACATATTGGGAATGTTTTCAACTTTTGAGACCTTATCTCTTCCTTCAGAAGCCATAATTCTCTCTTTACCTTAGGGCATCAACCCAATCACAAATAAAAGCCAGTGGCTTAATAGAAGCCGGTGCTTCTTGGAATCCATTCTTTTTGGAAGGAACTATTTCCATTTCTCAAAGACCTCAGACCCAAGAGGTTCCCAAACCAAGCAGGATTTCTGATTGACAGTTGTGTTGTTTCGCTGCTGTGCTAAATGGTATGTATGACTTTGGGTGTGGCTTCTGGCCCTTCTAGATAGACTGTGAGTTTCCTGATGGCCGAGTCTGGCTCTAAGGAAATGGACTCTGCAAATAGACTGCCTGTTCATAATCTAAATCATTGTCCTTTGACAAACTAGCCATTGACCTTGGGCAACTAAATCACCCAGAGTCCTCCTCTTCTTCCTCTATTACATGTAAAAAAAAAAGAATAACTGCATCTAAAACTATATCTTCTAGCTTTGCGGTGATTAATGGAAGAAATGTCTATGGTGCATGTGGAACTGTGCCTGGCCATAGTCAGCAAGCAGCAAACATTAGTTGTGATGATTTAACATACTCTTTTTTCCTGCGTTAACTATGGCTGGCTTCTATAGATCTCAACAACAGAACCATGTCTAATCATTCGGGCGTTTTTTTACTTTTCCTAATCCGACTGATGTGAAATGTATCTTACACTTTTTACTGAAAATTCCTCAGTACTACTGCATCCAAGCGCTGCCTTATATGCGCGTGAGTGGTTCCCATTTTGTGGTCTCTGGAATCTTCTTACTAGCTAGCCATTGCGTATTCTCCATCAGGTTCCAGTTCCTTTCCTTGTAAAACTCTATGCCGTTGTTATGTCCTCTGGATGCTCAACCTTTCTTTACTTTATGTGTTGAAAATACCTTCACCAACTCTGTCACTTGCCTTCCACTTTATTTATGGTGTGTTTTATTTTTTATCACATAGAAGGTTCAGATTTTGATGTGGTCCAGTTTTTTTCCCCCTAGCCATTTCTTTATCAGTTAGGCATTCTGCGTCCTGTTGAATTTCTCAACTCTCTCTGCAATCATAAATATATTATTCTATCTTCCCACTTACAAGGCTTAACATATTCCTTTTTGGATTACGCTGTTTATATTATACTGTCTGAGCTATGAGTTTCATGAGTAAATTATGAAAACATTGACAGCAGTAGTAGCTTTCCATTATTTTCCAATGCCCATCTTATTAGCAAGGTGAGCAAAGGGTTTTTCTGCTCAGAAACTGAAGAGCCAATTTGCCAAGACAGGAAGCAAGAGGCAGTACACCAGAAAAGACTGATAATACAGTTGCTAAGTCTGGCTTGGGAAGCCTGACCAACATATCTAGAAGATATATTATCTTGCCTTTGTAAAGTCTTTCCAATAGCAAATAAACATACCCCACATGCATCTTAGACATTGCAATCTAAGCAAGGGTTGTTGACTGAGGAGGTCATCCTTACTCAGATTAAGGAGCAACGTAAGAAAATCTTCGGGAGCTCAAAGATGCCAACTGTCTGGGTCCAGTCTTACTTGGAGTCAGAGTGATGAAGGTCTCTAGGTACTGCATCAGTGCGCCTGGCTGAAACTCAAAATGGATTGTGTCATTTTAAATTAGTCATTTCCAAAGCACCCTCCGTATCTGCCCAGAGTAAAAGTCTGGTCTTGAAGATTTTTTTTCCCCTACCTCTCAAATAAAAATGACTGTCTTCATTTGCTTTTCTATCTCTCCCTGAGGAGCCTGTATAAGGTTGGACTTTGTGCATATACTGTATAAATATTCATTTACTTAAAACTGGGTTATACTTGTTTGAAATTGAAATTGTTGGGGGTACTGAGGTGCAGTTAGAAAGGCATGGTTGAGTCCCTTGGAGACCTCTGTAATTACTTGGAGTCAATCTGACTTGCACTTGAGGTCCTACCAACAGACATTTGAGATTTATGAGTTAAGGCTTTGGTTTTGTAACTCTGGGGCTGTAAGAAACAGAAGCAACACTGAAGATTCTAAACCTCATTTTGTTTTAGATTTTTATTCACAAGGCCTGGAGGGAAGCCAAGGCCTGAGCATTTTTAGATAGGAAAAAGGCCCGTTAATCTTTGTTTGAGAAAATGTGAGCTGTGGTATTGCATCTCTAGGAACATTCTGCCTAAACGTTCTATCAGCCTGGAGCAGACTAGCAATTCATACACTAATGTGGGTCAATTATTGGTTTTGCTAGTAACCTGCGATCTTGGGAAGAGGGAGATTGGGGTGAAATCTGTTGAAATGGTAGAGACAGGTTTAGAGGTTAAGTGAGCTTTTCTGGGGAAGAAAAAGCTTTGGGTGGCCAGGAAGTGTATCACACCAAAACCTCACAAGAGGTCCAGGATAGAACACAAGACAGCATTCTTTTGCTGGTCCAGCAAGGCAATCCATTGTCCATCCAGCCCACCTACACTTCTGAACCTAGCTTGCTAGGTCCTTAGACCCTGCTCCATTTCTTTCTCTTCCCAGCTGCATTGACTTTAAATGGGTAAGTTAAGGTATGTAAATTGTACAATAAAGCTGAATTTATTTGGGTTTTGTTTTTAAAGTATCACACAGACATCAAAAGGCAAGATCAGTAAACTTTTTATTTTTTTTTGGGGGGGGTTTTCCAGTCAGGGTTTCTCTGTGTAGCCCTGGCTGTCCTGGAACTCACTCTGTAGACCAGGCTGGCCTCAAACTCAGAAATCTGCCTGCCTCTGCCTCCTGAGTGCTGAGATTAAAGGTGTGAGCCACCACTGCCCAGTAATCAGTAAACTTTCAAAGAACATTTACCAATAAAGCAAAGAACATTCCCAAATAAAGCAAAAAGAGACAATATAGTGATATGATCTGATTTGATATGATATGGGAAAAGTTAAGAGATATGGGAAGCTGCCTAAAGTGGGACATGTCTATAATCCTGGCAACTGGGATGTTGAGGCGAGAGGATCATAAGTTTGAGGCCAGTTAGAGCTACACACAGAATTTCAAGCTGTTCTGGGCAACATAACAAGACTATATCTTTAAAAATGCAAGAGTAAACCAGAGCACTATGATATGTGCAATTCCCGTCCTGCACAGAGGAAAGACAAGGGCTGTGCATAGCAACACTTAAAGAAATAATGCTGTGAAATCTCTGAAGTGGGTAAAAAGCATTAACCCACCCGGTGCAGAGGTCTAGTGGATAGAAATCATATGTCCATAATATATTATACGCTTATAAAGATGTAAAAAGCTACATGTTGGCACATTCATAATCAAACTACTTAAAACAAAGATTTAAAATAGTTAAATGAGTGTGTTGGGTTGTTTCTTTTCTTTAAGCTACAATTTTAAGTTTAATTTGTTATGCAGCAGGAGACAACAAATACAGTGTCCAAATCAATGAACTAAATATTGCTTGATTATATTTTTTCTCCTTCCCAGTTTCCCCTCCACAAACCCCCCATCCCATCCAATCTCCCCCCTGCTTCTATGAGGGTGCTCCCCCACCCACCCACCCACCCACTCACTCCCATCTAACCACCCTAGCATTCCCCTACACTGGGGCATCGAGCCTTCACAGAACCAAGGGCCTCCCTTCCCATTGATGCCCAACAAGGCCATCCTCTGCTACGTATGCAGCTGGAGCCATGGGTCCCTCCATGTGTACTCTTTGGTTGGTGGTTTAGTCCTTGGGAGCTCTGGGGGTCTGGTTGGTTGATATTGTTATTCTTCCCATGGGGTTGCAATCCCCTTCAGCTCCTTCAGTCCTTCCCCTAACTCCTCCATTGGGGTCCTGGTGCTCAGGCCAATGGTTGGCTGCAAGCACCTACATCTGTATTGGTCAGGCTCTGGCAGAGACTCTCAAGAGACAGTTGTATCAGGCTTCTGTTATTAAGCACTTCTTGGCATCCACAACAGTGTCTGGGTTTGGTGTCTGCAGATGGGATGGATCCCCAGGTGGGGCAGTCTCTGGATGACCTTTCCTTCAGTCTCTGCTCCACTCTTTGTCCCTGTATTTCCTTTAGACAGGAACAATTCTGGGTTCAAATTTTTCACATGTTCGTTTGTCCCTTGGATAGATGTGGGACATTTAGAAGTAATGAAAGGGAGAACAGAAAATGTTGAGAGAGGCTGGACATTGCATTGGTGTTCTACCAGTGGCTGATGGCTGACTGTTGAAATATAAAACAGGAAGACACTGGAACTCAATTGTC
>JADRCH010000104.1:2018583-2043100 GCA_019843965.1 Rhynchomys soricoides
TGTTTGCTTGTTTGTTTGTTTACCTCATGTACCTCTTGACTCTGTGACACTAATCATCTTTACTCCCCCGCTTTCTCCTGCCCTCTATATCCTGCTCCATCTCTGTTGGTCCCTACAGAGTCATTTAGTTTAGAGCAGGAATGTGATTCAATAACAGACAAAGAAGTGAGAGCCCACAGATATAGACTGAACCTCGACTTTGCCTTGGATACCTGTCCTTTTGAGCCAGTCACTTTGGTTCTCTGGGTCTTAGATACCATAGCCTTCTCAACCTTTATTTGAAATAAATAATAAATAAAGTTATTCGAATAACTTCATTCAAAGTTATTCGAGCTTGCAGTTCCTCCCCCGTTTGAAGGAGGAAGGGACATACTACTTTATTGGTGTCCTGTTTGGCTTTCTTTTGCTGTGATAAAACATGGACCAAAACCAACTTGGGGAGGAACAGGTTTAGTTGGTTTACATGTCTTGATCACAGTCCATCTCTGAAGGAAGGCAGGGCAAGGAGTCCAGCAGGAGCCATGGAGGGGTGCTGCTTACTGGCTTGCTTTCCATGGCTTCCTCAGTCTGCGTTCTTACACTACCACGACCACCTGCTCATCAGTGGCATTGCCCACAGTGGGCTGGAACCACCTACAGTAATCACTAATCAAGAAAAAGCCCCAGAGAGATGCCCACAGGTCAATCTGATGGAGGCAATTCCTCTTGAAGTTTTCTCTTCATAGATGAGTCTAGTTCATTATAGTAGTTGCCAAAAACTGACCAGTGCAGACTGGCAACTGCCTTAGGTAAGGTTTTACTGCTGTGAAGAGACACCATGACCAAGACAACTCTGAGAAAGGACAACATTTAATTGGGGCTGGCTTACAGGTTCAGAGGTTCAGTCCATTATCATCAAGGCAGGAAGCAGCAACCAGGCAGACATGGCGCTACTGGAGGAGCTGAGAGTTCTACATTTTGTTCTGAAGACAAACAGAAGACTGACTCTTCAGGCAGCTAGGAGGAGTCTCTCAAAGCTCACCTCTAGAGTGTGACACCCCTACTCCAACAAGGCCACACCTCTTAACAGTGCCACTCCCTGGGCCAAGCATATTCAAACCACCACAGTAACTAATTGTGGGACTAAAGGCCCTTCGCTCTACCTGATTCTCATATGTGCCAAAATATTCACTAACATGGAGCCCATCACTTTTTTGGCCTTTTGTTTAAGGTAAGGAATAGTATAAACATTGGGCCCAGCTAAAGCTAAATATGATCATATTCACTTAGGAAGGGAAGAGTCTGAATGTAAACTTTTCTTTCACAAATTCATTATTGGGATTGGGAAAGATTTTACTGAGGTCTTCTGCTAAGCCAACCTCTTGATAGGGTGCTGGATTTCCAGGGCTCAATATGACTGATATTTGCATTTTTAGAATGCACACAGAGTAAAAAAAAATATGAAGAGGTTAAAGAAAAATCCAACTGATGGTGCATTTTAAAAATGAAATGAACTAATAGGATAAAGGGTAGTGAGCAGGGAGAGTAGGAACAGGAAGTCTCCCTGGAGAAATGCTGGCTAGACTGGGATGTCTCGATAGAGGTGCAAAACTCCAATGGCAGAGCTTCAGCCAAAGGAGCAGCATACTCGAAGAAAGGATTTCCAAGATGTCTCCCTTTGTCTGAGGAAGGTGGTGGGTGCCTGGGTCAGCACACAGTGCATCCATGTGAGGTCAAGTCGCCAAGCCAGGCTGTGACGATTGCATTAGGGATGTGAGCTAGAAACCGGGCTGGGAGAACAGTATTCTTCCTCCTTTGAACAGGACCGAGCATGTTACATGTATGTGGTCGGACTGACGGGGCCAATCTTGACTTTGGTCTCCTCCCCTGGTAATCTCAAATCCAGTTGGAAATCCATGTTTCAATCCAAGACACCCACTTCCTTTGCCCTCTGGCAAAAGCAATTGCATCCTGCTGAGGGAACCTCACTTTTCCTGGAAGAATGGATCATGAGAGACAGTAATCAAGAGCTAGAGAGAAGATGTCGAAGTGACAGATGATGTAGTGTTAACTCATGCAGCTAGTGTGTTGGGGGGCTGGGGAAGGCACTTTACCTGACTTGATATCTGTTTTGACAACTGTAAAATGAAGGCTTAGACAAGATAATCTTGCCAGTGCCTTGCCTGCTCTAAAGAGAAATTGTTTATTTGTAGCTCTAAAATTGATTTTTTTGAAAATTATTTTTCTTGCTATTTTAACAATCTCTGCTATATTTTTATAAAGCATGCCAGTTACCTATTAACTCTAGTCCTGTACATTAAGCAACTCACACCTCAAATGATTTATTTCCATTTGCACATGTTCCCACTAAATTTTATTATTATTATATATAATATATGTCTATAATATATACAACATAAATATTATAAACATATGAAATATTATATATGTGTGTATATTCATAAATATAACCTGTTTCATCTGAATAATGCTACTCCTGTGTATGTCCCCACAGCTGACTGTTGGACACTGGACAGTCAGGTGGTGTTTTATTCCCTGGGAAAGACCGTCTCTCCCACTCCCAGCTCTCCTCAGATGTCTGTAGTTCCTTGTGTGGTACTGCAGCCTCTCGGGCTGTCCCCCTTCCCCTCGGCATGTCTGTTGGTGTTATTCTTGTTCAGCTCACATTCGCATGGTCATGGCAGTGAAAGTCCGTGGGTACAGCTTCTGACAATCCTAGGAGACACACACTCACAGCAAACTCCCCGATCTCCCGGCTCCTACTATCTTTCCACGGCCTCTTCTGCAGTGCTCCCGGAGCCTTACGTACAGGGTTCTGTTGTAGATGTATCCACTGGGACTGGGATCCACAACTCTGCATGCTGATTGGTTTAAGCTCTGCATTCTGATTGGTTTACGTTTTCTGTAGTGATCTTCTTATGTTGCAAAGAGAAGTTTCCTCAGAAACCATTCCTGGTCGTGGAAAGCTAGCTAAGTACTCAGTGCTATGAAGTCCTGGTTTTTGGAAGAGAATCTACAACCAGTAATCTACGAAACCAGCACAGCCCCTAACAATAATCTATAAACATTTGTCCTAATACCCACAGGTAAGCGCACTCTTCACCAACCTCCCTTCTTTAAATCTCTGAGCAACGTTTACCAGGCATCTGATAGCCATAGGCTCCTCTTCTACAAGATTCTGCACTTATTATCCTTACTCTGACAGTTTAGTGAGTCCCGAGTGATGATTTTACTTGAGGGGAAGTTCTCTGATCTATGCCGGACTTGAATTCTTTCTTACCAATGTCTCAACTGTATTTACGTTCTGGCCATTAATCTCTATCACAAAGAATATACAGTGAAATCAATACATGGTAATCTTTAAGTTAGCTCTAATAAGATCCTTTATTCATTTTATAATATCCAGTTATTCCTGGGTATTTATCTTTCTAAACACATATTTTGGTCCAAGTAACTATTAAATGTGTTCCACCTTTTATATTTGTTTACGTACATTACTTATTTTTATTTATTTATTCTTTTACTTAAGAGGCAGAAGGCATTCAAGAGGTAATTTATGAATAAAAAAATACAAATTTGTATCAAATATGGGAATACTTGGTTCATTTCAATGGTCATCAAACTATTGGTTCCATTACAGCAATGGAAGTTTACTTTTGCCTTTAAAATCTGAGCTCAGTAGCTGCTCTGGATAAGTGTGAAGGCACAAAAGTTCCTTGATCTCATGACAAGAATTAAGTTCTTGCCCGAAGGAAATAATTGATCAATACCTTTTCTATGTCTCTAGCCTGTCACACAATTTATCTTAAGAAAATGATCAGTGATATATACAAAGTTCTGTGTAAAGTGTGCCTATCATAGAACTATTGATAATTAAAATTGGGTAATCATATAATATCAAGGATTATAAATTACATTAAATTCCTAGGGCATATCTATTTAATGGACTGCTATAAATCTATTAACTTTAAGAGGGTGTAGGAATGAAGGAGGAAACATTCAGAGCATAGTAACACACATGCTTTTAACCATGTGTTTGTACTGTGATAGTTTTGCAAATATTATATGCATTAATAGTTTAATTGTCTATCCATGCATGATCTTTGGTCCAGATGCTTGGGGTGTGTATCAGTCAGACAATGAGGTTCGCCTGCTTCACCCGAATCTTTCTTTCCTTCCCTCATTTTGAAGGCAGAATCCCAGTTTAACTCAGAGATCCATAGATTTCCAATGCAATGTTGAAGTCAAACATGACTGTGCTGGTGGTGTTCTCCTCCTCCTCCTCCTCTTCCTCCTCCTCCTCCTTTCCTCCTCCTCCTCCTTTCTTCCTCCTCCTCATCTTCCTCCTCCCCTTCTTCCTCCTCCTCCTTTCCTCCTCCTCCTCCTTTCCTCCTCCTCCTCCTTTCCTCCTCCTCCTCCTTTCCTCCTCCTCCTCCTTTCCTCCTCCTCCTCCTTTCCTCCTCCTCCTCCTCCTCCTCCTCCTCCTCCTCCTCCTCCTCCTTCTCCTCCTCCCTTCCTCCTCCTGCTACCTCCTTTTCCTGTCTGGCGATTGCCTTTTGCAGGCTGGGCATTGCAAATCCCACCTTGCAGGAAGCACATATTTTTATATACTTAGAACAGTCTGAGACGCGTTATAGGATGTAGCTAAGATATTTGGGTCTCCTTTTTTTTAGATGTACTAGGTAGGAGTAGTAGAATAGCTGTTAGTCTGAGGCTAGCTATTCCTTGTGGAAACAAGCCCTTCTGAAGGCTCTACCCTTGACTTACAGAGAGAGTCCTGTTCTGTTTGGTCAGATGCCACCATCCCAGCCATGGGCACCTTCTACCTCCAGTCCTTCTGAATGGTTCTTTCTTTGACCTCAGGTAATTTCTGCATGAATGTGTGCTGGTCTATACTCTGTGGGATATTTTGAGAAATCACTGTAGGCATGGGCAGTTCAGTGTCTGGGCTGATCTCTCCTCTCAGGGACTTGGTTTTAGGAACACTGGATGTACTGATTTTCCCAAATCCTTGCCGATGTTAGCCTAGCCTACTATTTGAGATGGTTTCCCTTGAACTTCATTTTTTTGCAAATCCTCTCCAGGGAGTAACCAGTGGGTCACTGTAACCACAGGAGTCACCGGCTAGTTTTCATGGACCACCATCTTTAGCTGACAGCTGTCCAGTTCTAAAAATGCCATTTTTTTGTGTATTTTGTCCATTTATTATATTATTTTTTAAAGAAAAATGATGGTTCATGGTGTTACACTCCGTTCTTTCAACTTCATAGTTTAATTATTTTAATTTTAAGTTTTCATTTAAACAAATAAATTTCTCCATAGCCATATTGATCCTTTTAGAGGTGTCTCCTTTGCTATCCTTACTTTTCAGAAACCATTTCTAAAATATTCATGCTACCATTTAACCTAAGCTCATTATAGTATCAGGATTATACTCGAAAAACTAGTCCTAATCAAGTTTGTAGTATATTTGCAGATCTCTACTATCCTGTGGGTTTCCTTTGCTGGGCCATATAGCCTTGTAGTTAGGCTTGGCCACGTGACTGTCTCCAGTGGGTAGGCTATGAATGGAATCAGCATGCTTTTTTGTTTGTTTGTTTGTTTGTTTTTCAAGACAGGGTTTCTCTGTGTAGCCCTGGCTGTCCTGGAACTCACTCTGTAGTTCAGGCTGGCCTCGAACTCAGAAATCCACCTTCCTCTGCCTCCCAAGTGCTGGGATTAAAGGCGTGCACCACCACTGCTCAGCTAGCATGTTTTACTTTTAGATCAGACCTTTCAAAGGAGGAATGAGTTCTCTATTCATTCTCTTGCTTGTTACAGAATACTCCCAATGCAAGCAGAGATAACAGGATCAAGCAAGTATCAACAACACTCCATTAATCCAGCGGTTCTTACCCTTCCTAACGTTGTGATTCTTTAATACAGTTTCTCATGCTGTGGTGATCCCCAACCATAAAACTATTTTCATTGTTGACTCCTAACTGTAATTTTGCTACTGTTATGAATTATAGTGTAAATATCTTATGTGCAGGATATCTGATATGCAATCCTTATGAAGGGATTGCTTGACCCACAGGTTGAGAACCACTGCATTAACCTGAATCCTGGGAAGACTTTATACCAAACTACATTAAATACTTATTAGTGAGAGCAAGAATGAACATGTGTGGCTATGTAAAATGTAAAATCATTAAGATCTTGGAGCTAACTTGTTAATGGAGTTCATCTGTCTACCACAATGAATACCTTCTGAAACAACTGCAGTTTTTATTTCTTTCATTTTTTTTTTTGAAAAATAACCAATTTATTCTCTTGACACCTAAATTGTAGTAGCAGAATTTAAAGCGGATCTTCACGGTTTGCAAATGACTAATAGTTTTAGATGCTCTCCAAAATAATTTTGGGAAAAGAAAATGTTATTACCGAAAATAATGAGAACACTTTATGTTAAAATACATGGGGCGCCTCAAAATCTGTATGCAAAGGGTTATTATCATCTGATTGGATTCAATACTAGAAAATGCATCAAGTCCAAATCAAGCTTATTGCAAATGTAATTTAATGTTGAGAAATCGGCTAACGCAAAATATCCACATTGAAAGGTTACAGAATGAAAACAATCTTCACAAATGCTAAAAAGAATTTTGATTTGATTTAAGATAAAAATAACATCTTAGCAAATGTGACCAGGATGTCTCATGCTTAAAATCACAACATGAACCAACTACCAATTTCAGTAACTGCTCAATGCAGCACTTTCTTTTAAAGCAGTGAAAAGACAAAGACATTTGTGCCGGCTAGCTGGGATGTCAACCTGACTCCAGCTACAGTCATTCAGGAAGAGGGAAACTCCATTGAGAAAACACTCCCACCAGACTGAGCTGTGGGTAAGACTGTGGGTCATGTTTTATTAATGGTCCTAATTAATAATAAAAAGGATGGGCAGAGCTCACAGCTGGACTGGACCACGCCTGGACAGGTGGTCCTGAATTGTCTATGAATGCAGGGTGTGTAAGCCAATAAGAAGTATTCTCCATGGCTTCTGCTTTAGTTCCTCCATGTTCTTGCCTTGAGTTCTTGCCCTGACTTCCTCCATGATGGACTGTGATAGAGACATGTAAGCTGAAGTAAACTCTCTCCCCTTCATGTTGTTTTTAGTCATGGCGTTTAATTACAGCAACAGACACCCTAGTATATTCTTTATCATCCTCCTTGGGCTGGCTGGTTTTGTGTCAACTTAACGCAAGTTAGTCAGCAGAGAGAAAGGGGCCTCAGTTGAGGAAATGCCTCCATGAGATCCAGCTGTAGGGCATTTTCTTAATTAGCAATCGAAGGGGGAGGGCCCAGTCCACTGTGGGTGATGCCATCCCTGGGATGGGAGTCCTCCAGGGTGGTATAAGAAAGCAGGCTGAGCAAGCCATGAGGAACAAGCCAGTAAGCAGCACCTTCCATGGCCTCTGCATCAGCTCCTGCCTCCAGGTTCCTGCCCTGTTTGAGTTCCTGTCCTGACTTCCTTTGGTGATAGATTACTTTTGATAAGATGGCCATTTTCCCTATATAAATCCTATTGATCCATGAGCATAGGAGATCTTGCCAGCTTCTGATATCTTCCCCAACGTCTTTCTTCGGTGATTTGAAGCTCGTGTCATACGGATCTTTCACTTGCTTGGTTAGAGTTACACCAAGATATTTAATATTATTTGTGGCTAATTTAAAGATTGTTGTTTCCCCAATTTCTTTATTGTCCCATTTATCAATTGTATAAAGGAGGGCTACTAATTTTTTGAGGTAATTTTGTATCTGGCCTCAGTGCTAAAGGTGTTTATCAGCTGTAGGAGTTCCCTGGTAGAAATTTTGGGGTTACTTAGGTATAGTATCACATCATCTGTGAATACTGATACTTTGACTTCCTCCGTTTCAATTTCTATCCCTTTGACCTCCTTTTGTTGTCTAATTGCTCTGGCTAGAACTTGAGTACTGTGTTGAATAGATAGGAGAGAGGGCAGCCTTGTCTTGTCCCTGATTTTAGTGGGATTGCTTCAAGTTTCTCTCCTTTAAGTTTGATGTTGGCTATTGGTTTGCTGCATATTCCTTTTATTATGTTTAGGTATGCACGTTTTCCAAGGCCAGATCATAGACCCCACTGAAATGAAATTATGGCCCACTTTGGAGCAATCACTGTGGTGGGGCACCAGTGGAAGTACTTGAAATCAGAATTCTAGACTGCCGGGTAAAGCCCTGGGCTCTTGAGAGCTACTGACTAACACCTGTAGCACAAACAAGAAGCTAGGGAATCCTTACAATGGCTATGTAGCATTCGCCACTCACAAAATGGTGAGCAGCCGGGCAGTGATGGCTCATGCCTTTATCCCAGCACTCAGGAGGGAGAATCAGGTGCATCTCTGAGTTCAAAGCCAGTCTGATCTACAGAGCAAGTTCCAGGACAAGCAAAGATACACAGAGAAACCCTGTCTCAAAAAAAAAAAAAAAGTACAAAACAAACACCCCCCAAACAAACAAACAGCAACAACAAACAAACAACACGCAAAAATGGTAAAGTAAAATATTCAAAATACCCAAGTTTTCCCCAAGCACTCAATAAAGAGTGAATTTGGAGATGAGAAGTAATGAATTCCTTTAATCCATGTGATTTGAAACATTATGACCTTATATTAAAATGTATTTCAAAACTCTAATATTGAAAACAGCCAGAGAGTGCCTGATCAGAGGACTGATGGCAGAATGTTCAGAAATAGATTCTACATGTATGTAGGCATGTGTGCATGCATGTGTGTGCATGTGTACATGCATATGTGCGTGTGTGTATGTGTGTGCACAGGTGTACATGTGTGTGTTTGTGTGTGCATGTGCATGTACATGAATGTGTGTGCGTGTATGTGTGTATAACATATTCAAACATAGATGCTCATAGTATGAAATTTAGCCTATGAGAAGATACCATCTAAAATAATCAGATAAATAAGTTATTATTTATACAGGACATTAACACCAAGTCAGATTCTCACTTCAAACTATATATTAAAAGCTCAGATTTTAAACTGGAAACTCCCAAAACTCAAACTTCTAGTTAGTATTCCAGTCCCCCCCAGTTCCAAACAGCTACCAGTCCCAGATCACTTGTTGCTATTCATGACAACAAGCAGGGCTCTGATGAGAAGAGTCCTTTCCTGATTGTCTCGAAGAAGCTGATTCTGGAAAGCAAGGCCTTTACCACATTTCCAAGTTGATGGAAAACAACAAAGATGGACAGGAACTGAAGCAGGATAATGGCAATGCTGCCTACAGCAGCCACAAAGCACTGTAAAGGAGCAGGTGACAGGAGGTTTGTCATAATGCTAAGTACGTTGGTTATAAGAACACATACTGGGAACTCAAAAGACTGCATCTAGAAAGCATCGTAATGCTGCAAACACCAGGAATGACTGTTTCCTCTGCAAGCAATCCTGACCAACAAGGCCAGTCGGAAATATCAAGAAGAGAGGGATAGAATACGTTTTCATAAACTCCTACGATAAGAGAAATTCTAAAATGGAGTAGTCAAGACTACAGACTCTAGTTACACATTCTGATCTGAATCATCCATTTCTTACCTTTCCAGGCTTGAGTGCATCCTAAGAGAACACCATCTGGAGCTTGTTTTCAGCTTTAACCATGGGCCACAATAAGGTACTGGGTCTGTAGTGTCTGGCGCACAGTGCTGATGAAAATTAACTATTAGCATTTTCATTTAATAGAGTATCATGTAAACATTAAATCACATCTTGACAGTTCATCTGGTAAAACAAGAACATACTTACAACGTGTCATCAATGGAGGAGGAAAGGATATAAAATTTTATGTAAATTTTATGAGACAAATTAAGAAGTGAATTGTAATACACATATAAAAACCAGGACAATGTACACACCACGTTAGTAGTGTTATCTCTAGATTATTTTCAGTATTCCTCTACAGAGAGTACCTGCTTTGAACATTTTTAAAATATATATAAAAATGCAATCATGGCTGAAAATGTGTTTGACTTTCTCCTCCTTGAGTACCTCCTGGGCTCACTCTTGGCATCAAGAAAACATTATACATCATTTTATTCTGCTACAGTTGTAGTTTATCTTACATTCCCAACACATTCTTGCGTGGAGCTTCTCAAGGGATCATTTCTCCTTCACCTATTTCCTTGCCTCTTGGCAGACAGAATTATCAGGAGGGGTTGGGAAGAATGTACTTTTGGGGTGTAGTTGATTCAACACTAGTCTCACGTGGTATTTGATTAGTTTTGCAACCCTGATAGGACTGAAGGTTAAAGTTAAATTTCGATTGATTTATTCAGAAGACACTTTCTTCTATTAGAAATTATAATTTGGCATCCATTGTGTGTCTAAATATTCACCACCCTCATCACCTAAAGGAAAAATAACCAACGATAATGATGGTCAGATGGTGGAATCTAATGCCAAGGGCAGAGAAGATGATCAACAAATACCCAATAAAACAGAACTGAGGGAGATGCAAAATTACCATGCTGAATTTAAGTTGTTCTTTACTGTTAAAATACCAGTGTTTCACTGAATGCAAAGGAAGGACTATCATAAAAGTCTGCCTAGAGAACTGGGGTGTGGTATCTTTAATGTTAACTAAGATAGTTTTCTACAGAGTACCTTTGACAAGAGCAGTTGGAGTCTCTGATTTATAATGGAGACACTTTATCATGGTGACTCTCTTCTTCATCAGGAACACTCCTTCATATGCTGCTCATCTTCTGAGAGTCCCACTCTCAATGATCCACTCCCTTGCCAACTGATTTACACTCATCACTATAAGAGTCTCTGGCTGTGCCACTCAGCTCCATACTCAAATAGCACAGGGAAAGAGCTACCCTCCCAGGAGTGTGGACAAGCCTATGATCAAGGATAAGGCCAGCACCTCTGTTCAGAGAGACCCACCCAGAACCCTCAGGACACAGGGACTAAGGAGTGACCTTCTGGTTTCCTTTTGAGGCTGGGGAGCTGATCCCATGACACAGGGCTCCATACTCAGTGCCAGAAGAGAGCTGGCCTCCCAGGAGTGCTGACACACCTTTGAGCACAGGAAGACCACCACTTCAGTTCAAATTTCTCAATCAAGAGGGACCCTCAAAGAGCCATCAGGACACAGGAACCAAGGAACAGCTGGGGAAAGGGTCCTTCTGGTTTCTGTCTATACCCCAGAGCTGACACTGTACCACAGCTCTCCAAACCCAAATTCCTCTCAGAGAGAGCTGGTCTCCAAGGAGTACTGATGAAAAGGCCTGCAGGAGGGATAAGCCATAGTCAGAGAGAGCAAGACCAGCTAACACCAGAGATAACCAGATGGTGAAAAGCAAGGGCAAGAATATAGGGAACAGAAACCAAGGCAACTTGGCATCATCAGAACCCAGTTCTCCCAACACAGTGAGCCCTGGATACCCCAACACACCAGAAAAGGAAGACTCAGATATAAAATCACTTCTCATGATGATGATTGAAGATTTTAAGAAGGAAATAAATATCTCCATCAAAGAAATACAAGAGAACACAGGTAAACATCTAGAAGCCCTTAAAGAGGAAATACAGGAAAACACCATCAAACAAGCAAAGGAAATGAACAAAACCATCCAGGATCTAAAAACAGAAATAGAAACAATAAAGAAATCAAAAGGAGACAACCCTGGAGATATAGACCCTAGGAAAGAGATCAGGAGTCATAGATGCAAGTATCACCAACAGAATACAAGAGATAGAAGAGAGAATCTCAAGTGCAGAAGATACCATAGAAAACATTGACACAGCAGTCAAAGAAAATGCAAAATGCAAAAAGCTCCTAACCCAAAGCATCCAGGAAATTCAGGACACAATGAGAAGACCAAACCGAAGGATAATAGGAATAGAAGAGAGTGAAGATCCCAACGTAAAGGGCCAGTAAATATCTTCAACAAAATTATAGAAGAAAACTTCCCTAACCTAAAGAAAGAGATGAACATAGACATTCAAGAAGCCCACAGAACTCCAAATAGATTGGACCAGAAAAGAAATTCCTCCCCTCACATAATAGTCAAAACACTAAATGTATGAAACAAGGAAAGAATATTAAAGCAGTAAGAGAAAAAGGTCAAGTAACATATAAAGGCAGACCTATTAGAATTACACCAGACTTCTCACCAGACTATGAAAGCTAGAAGATCCTGGGTAGATCTCATACAGACCCTAAGAGAACACAAGTGCCAACCCAGGCTGCTATACCCAGCAAAACTCTCAATTACCATAGATGGTGAAACCAAGATATTCCATGACAAAACCAAATTTACACAATATCTTTCCACAAACCTAGCCTTACAAAGAATAATAGTTGGAAAACACCAACACAAGGAGGGAAACTACACCCTAGAAAAAGCAAGAAAGTAATCTTTCAACAAACCCAAAAGAAGATAGCCACAAAATCATAAAAATAACATTGAAAATAACAGGAAGCAACAATCACTATTCCTTAATATCTCTTAACATCAATGGACTCAATTCCCCAATAAAAAGACATAGACTAACAGGCTGGATACATAAACAGGACCCAGCATTTCTGCATACAGGAAACGCACCTCAGGGCTAAGACAAGGAATACCTCAGAGTAAAGGGCTGGAAAACAATTTTCCAGGCAAATGGTTGCAAGAAACAGGCAGGAGTAGCCATTCTAATATTAGATAAAATCAACCCTCAACCAGAAATCATCAAAAAAGATAAGGAAGGACACTGCATCCTCATCAAAGGAAAAATCTACCAAGAACTCTCAATTCTGAACATCTATGCTCCAAATTCAAGGTCACCCACATTCATAAACAAAACTTTACTAAAGCTCAAAGCACACATTGCACCTCACACAATAATAGTGGGAGACGTCAACACCCCACTTTCATCAGTGGACAGATCTTGGAAACACAAACTAAACAGAGACACAGTGAAACTAACAGAAGTTATGGACCAAATGGATTTAACAGATAGCTATAAAACACTTCATCCTAAAACAAAAGAATATACCTTCTTCTCAGCACCTCATGGTACCTTCTCCAAAATTGACCATATAATTGGTCACAAAACAAATCTCAACAGATATAAGAAGATTGAAATAATTCCATGCCTCCTATCAGATCATTACGGATTAAGGCTGGTCTTCAGTGGCAACAAAAACAACAGAAAGCCCACATACACAAGGAAGCTGAACAACTTGGTTAAGGAAGAAATAAAGAAGAAATTAAAGACTTCCTGGAATTTAATGAAAATGAAAGTACATCATACCCAAACTTATGGGACACAATGAACAGTGTTAAGAAGAAAACTCATAGCTCTGAGTGCCTCCAAAAAGAAACTGGAGAGAAAGCATACACTAGGAACTTAGCAGCACACCTGAAAGCTCTAGAACAAAAAGAAGCTAATACTACCAAGAGGAGTAGAAGGCAAGAAATAATCAAACTCAGGGCAGAGATCAGCCAAGTAGAAACAAAAAGAACTATATGAAGAATCAACAAAACCAGGAGCTGGTTCTTTGAGAAAATCAACAAGATAGATAAACCCTTAGCCAGACTAACCAGAGGGCACAGAGACAGTATTGAAATTAACAAAATCAGAAATGAAAAAGGAAATATAACAACAGAATCTGAGGAAATTCAAAAAATCATCAGATCCTACTACAAAAGCCTATACTCAACAAAATTGGAAAATCTGGATGAAATGGACAATTTTCTAAAGAGATACAAAATACCAAAGTTAAGTCTGGATCAGATAAACCATCTAAATAGGCCCTTAACTCCTAAAGAAATAGAAGTGGTCATTAAAAGTCTCCCAACCAAAATAAATAAATAAATAAATAAATAAAAATTAAAAAAAATAAAAAAAAATAAAAAAAGCCCAGGACCAGATGGGTTTAGTACAGAATTCTATCGGACCTTCAAAGAAGACCTAATATCAATACTCTTCAATCTATTCCACAAATTAGAAACAGAAGGAACACTACCTAATTCATTCTATGAGGCCACAGTTACACTGATACCAAAACCTCACAAAGACCCAACAAAGAAAGAAAACTCAGACCAATTTCCCTTATGAATATCGATGAAAAATATACTCAATAAAATTCTTGCAAACCGAATCCAAGAACACACCAAAAGGATTATTCACCATGATCAATTAGGCTTCATCCCAGGGATGCAGGGATCCTTCAATACCCAGAAATCCATCAAAGTAATCCACTACATAAACAAACTCAAAGAAAAAAACTACATGGTGAAAAAGCATTTGACAAAATTCAACATCCCTTCATGATAAAGGTCTTGGAAAGATCAGGAATTCAAGGAACATTTTACCTAAACATAGTAAAAGCAATATATATCAAACCAGTGGCCAACATCAAACTAAATGGAGAGAAACTTGAAGCAATCCCATTAAAATCAGGGACTAGACAAGGCTGTCCACTCTCTCCCTATCTATTCAATATAGTACTTGATGTTCTAGCTAGAGCAATTAGACAACAAAAGGAGGTCAAAGGGATACAAATTGGAAGGGAAGAAATTAAAATATCACTATTTGAAGATGATATGATCTTATACTTAAGTGGCCCAAAAAACTCGACAAGAGAACTGCTACAGCTGATAAACAACTTCAGCAAAGTGGCTGGATATAAAATTAACTCAAACAAATCAGAAGCCTTCAAAGGATGAAGAGGCTGAGAAAGAAATTAGGGAAATGACATCCTTCACAATAGTCACAAACAATATAAAGTATCTTGGTGTGACTCTAACCAAACAAGTGAAAGATCTGCATGACCAGAACTTCAAGTCTCTGAAAAAAGAAATTGAAGAAGACCTCAGAAGATGGAAAGACCTCCCATGCTGATGAATTGGCAGGATTAATATAGTAAAAATGACCATCTTGCTGAAAATAATCTACAGATTCAATCCAATCCCTATCAAAATTCCAACTCATTCTTCATAGACTTGGAAAGAGCAATTACAAATTCATTTGGAATAACAAAAAACTGAGAATAGCAAAAACTATTCTCAACAATAAAAGAACTTCTGGGGTAATCAGCATCCCTGACCTCAAGCTGTACTACAGAGTAGTAGTGATAAAAACTGCATGGTATTGGTACAGTGACAGGCAGGTAGATCAATGGAATAGAATTGAAGACCCAGAAATAAACCCACACACCTATGGTCACTTGATCTTTGACAAAGGAGCTAAAACCATCCAGTGGAAACAAGACAGCATTTTCAACAAATGGTGCTGACTCAACTGGTGGTCAACTTGTAGAAGAATGCTAATTGATTCATTCCTATCTCCCTGTACAAAGCTCAAGTCCAAGTGGATCAAGAACCTCCACATAAAACCAGATACACTGAATCTAACAGAAGAGAAAGTGGGATAAAGTCTCAAACACATGGGCACAGGGGAAAAGTTCCTGAACAGAACACCAATGGCTTATGCTCTAAGATCAAGTATCGACAAATGGGACCTCATAAAATCGCAAAGCTTCTGAAAGGCAAAGGACACTGTCAATAGGACAGAACAGCAACCAACAGATTGGGAAAAGATCTTTACCAATCCTACATCCGATAGAGGGCTAATATCCAATATACACAAAGAACTCAAGAAGTTAGACTCCAGAGATCCAAATAACCTTATCAAAAAATGAGGAACAGAGCTAAACAGAGAATTCTCAACTGAGGAAACTTGAATGGCCGAGAAGCACCTAAAGAAATGGTCAACATCCTTAGTCATCAGGGAAATGCAAATCAAAACAACCCTGAGATTCCACCTCACATCACTCAGAATGGCTAAGATCAAAAACTCAGGTGACAGCAGATGCTGGCGAGGATATGGAGAAAGAGGAACACTCTTCCATTGCTGGTGGAATTGCAAGCTGGTACAATCACTCTGGAAATCAACTTGGTGGACCCTCAGAAAATTGGACACAATACTTCCTGAGGACCCAGCTATACCACTCCTGGGCATATACCCAGAAGATGCTCCAACATCTAATAAGGACACATGCTCCACTATGTTCATAGCAGCCATATTTATAATAGCCAGAAGCTGGAAACAACCCAGATGTCCCTCAACTGAGGAATGGATACAGAAAATGTGGTACATTTACACAATAGAATACTACTCAGCTATAAAAACAATGACTTCATGAAATTCGCAGGCAAATGGATGAAACTTGAAAATATCATCCTGAGTGAAGTAACTCAGTCACAAAAGAACAAACATGGTATGTACTCACTGATAAGCGGATATTAGCCCAAAAGTTCGGAACACCCATGATTCAATTCACAGCAACTGTTGGACTGAGCTTGAGGTCCCAGATGAAGGACTTGGAGAAGGGACTAAAGGAGCTGAGGGAGTTTGCAGCCCCATGAGGAGGGAGCAACAGTGTCCACTGGTCAGGCCCCCTGGTGCTCCCAGAGACTGGACCATCAACCAAAGAATGCATATGGAGGGGCCCATGGTGCTGGCCACATATGTGACTAAGGAGGGCCTTGTTGACCATCAGTGGGAGTAGAGGACCTTGAACCTGAGAGCGTTAGATGCCCCAGTATAGGGGAATGCCAGGGAAGAAGAGAGTAGCGGGTGGATGGGTGGGGGAGTACCCTCATAGAGGCAGGGGGAGGGGGTATGGGAAAGGGGGTTTGGTATATTTCCAAAGGGGGACCTGGAAAGGAGAAAACATTTGAAATGTAAATAAAGTGTTAAATAATAATAAAAGAAAGAGTCTCTGGTCCTTCGCTGTTTACCTGTACCAGTTTGGTTTAATACACTAGCATTTAGAACACACATTATAGTTATTTTTTCAGGAAAGTTTAAGTCCTGAGAGCCAATGAGCCATAACCAAGAAGACAGGTCCTTAGGAGCCCAAGATCCTCCCATTCATATCCAGAGGCATCCTTGACCTCATGATCCAGGCTGGCTGGTGACTATCTACACAGCACAGCTATGTTCTAGGTATTGTGGGGGCATGTTGTCTATGTTGCTTTCCTTTACTAAACAGCAGACCTTCTAGAGGTACCTCGTGGAAATTCTTTTGTAACTGACCAGCAGTGGCCTCCCAATAAGCCATTGATTCAACTCATTTATTTACTAAATCTATTGAACACTCACAGTAGCCAGAGCCTTTAAGATGAATCCTTTTAATTAAAGACTTATTTGTGTGTGTGTGTGTGTCTATGTGTGTGTCTCTGTGTGTTCCACATGTGAGCATGTGTCTAAGGAGATGAGAAGAGGGTGTTGGAGTCCCTGGAGTGTCAGGCAATTGTAAGAACTCATGTCCTTTACAGGAGCAGCATGTGCTCTTAACTGCTGAGCCATCTCTCCAGCTCTAATACCAGAGCCTTTGAGAGTTAGTGAGGAACATTAACATGACTGACCAGGCTCCTGTTCTCAGAAACTTTCAAAGTAATGAGGAAAATTAGCCAACTTAAAAAGCAGTGATTATAGACTACATGTGCTGAGTAAGGGCTAGGGAACAGTTAACACAGTCTTAAAAGAGCAGAGAAAACCACATAGAACAAATGAAGGTCTTCTTGTTCTTTCAAATTCTCCAAACTCGTTTTGTTGTTTTTTTTAAGATTTATTTATTTATTTTATGTCTATGAGTACACTGTAGCTGTCTTCAGACACACCAGAAGAGGGCATCAGATCCCCATTACAGATGGTAGTGAGCCACCATGTGGTTGCTGGGAATTGAACTCAGGGCCTCTGGAAGAGCAGCCAGTGCTCTTAACCGCTGAGCCATCTCTCTAGCTGCCTCCTCCAAGTTCTTATCCCACCTATGGCATTTTGTTTGGTTTTTTTTGGTAGTTTACTCTGTGCTTTCTAGTCCTCCCTGTTCAAATTACTCTTCAATCCACATGTACTCACTTGTGTTGAATATACTCTTTGGTGCTACAAAATACTTATCTTCTTCAAATAAAAAAGATATCTGGAGGCTGGGCAGTGGTGGCGCATGCCTTTAATCCCAACACTTGGGAGGCAGACAGGCGGATTTCTGAGTTCGAGGCCAGCCTGGTCTACAGAGTGAGTTCCAGGACAGCCAGGGCTATACAGAGAAACCCTGTCTCAAAAAACCAAAAAAAAAAAAAAAGAAGATATCTGGAACCCCCTCTCTCCTTTCTAGGCTGTGTCATATATACTTTAATGAACTTCAGACACTGGGAAGCTTTATATTCTGGCCTATCCATAGAGATTGGGGGCCATATTTTTCCTGACTAATTCTCTCTATGGCTTGTTTCCTCTAAACTCTTGGCCTTTGTTGCTCAGCGGCAGTTGCATAACCCTTGTCTTAGTTTCTTTTTTTATACTGCTGTGGTAAAACACCATGAGTAAAAGTGGCTTTTAAAGGAATGCATTTAATTTGGCTCATGATTTCAGAGGGCTGGAGACTAAGATGGTGGGGCAAAGGAACAGCTGAGAGTTCACACCTTGACCCACAACCAAAACAGAGAGACAGAAAGAGACAGTAGAGGTGATGTAAGACTTTTTGAAAACTCAAAACCTACTCCCATTGACACATCTCCTCCAATAGGCCACACCCCCTAATCCTTCCCAATCAGTTCTACCAACTTGGACCAAGCATTCAAACCTATGAACCAATGGGGCCGCCATTCTCATCCAAACCACAGCATTTTTCAAAGTGACTCATCTGCTTGTTCTAGAGTCCAACCATTTGTGCCATAGAAATCAATCAGTGGTCCCTTCAAGGATTCTAGTGATGCAGGCTTTGACACACATCCCAATAATACCATGTGGGTCCTTTGTTGTAATGTTAAACATGGGTATATGAAACAGATTGGGGACATCTATGCCCATTACATACATACCTGTGCTTCACACCACTCGTGATGAATGAGAAATTGAGCCAAGAGTTTTCAGCCTGACCTCAACGGGCCTTTAGACCAGGAAACTGTCTCTGTCATTCATTCATTCATTCATTCAATCACTGTGAAGTCCTTTCCGTATTCCCACCACTCCTATTTTAGCTATTGTTTGACAATGTTCCAATGGCATGATACAAGCCTTTGTGAAAATAGCTTGAGGTACGAACTGACACTTGAAGGAGTACATAGGACAGAAGTTGAACTTTTTTTTTTTTTTTTGATCTTAATCCTGCCAGCCATTTGGTGTGTGACCTGTAGCAAGTTACCTGTCCACCCACACTTGCTTTCCCATTATGAACTGGAAATTGACAGCTCCAGAGAAGTCTGTGGCTAAAGGAGTGCCTGTGAAATTTGACACGCGTTATGTGATTCAAATTCATTACTGCTGATATCAATCAGCCTCCTTTCCTGATACATTATTCATTTCAGTTAATTAATATCATTAGTAGATCTCAACAATTTCATCTTCCACAATGAGCGGAGCACCTCTTTTGTCTGTGTTCCTCTTTTTCTCCTCGTTGGCACTTAGCTCGTTATTTACAGCAATCAACATGCATACTTTAGTCACAGGGAGAAACGGTAGTACATAAATTATTATCAGTCACCAAATAGATTCCTTTACTTAAAAAAAAAAATACCCCCCACTAGCAATTTCTACTCTCTGACACACTTGAGTACAATGGTTGTTGAGAATTGTTCTTACCCGTCTCTGCTGACAGAAAGCCAAAAGTCTAAATTTTCATGCAGTAATTTACTCACATGGGATTGGTCACCAGGATAGACTGGAAATTCTATTCAGTGTAAGGCTACATACAGTACAGACGTGGCCTAAGGTGGTTTCAAAGTGTGACTTGGAGTGTAAACCAAACTCTAACGTTGAACACTTACTTTGAACATGCTCTCTTGCTTCTCCTTCTGTATACCCCAGGAGTCTCATGTTGTCATAGGACCCCATTGCTCCTCAGCTCTGTCTCCTGCCTGTCCTGTTCAGTTCCCTACCAAGGTTCATCTGTCCTTATATAAATACTCGCTCCTTTGAATGGTAGCGTAGCAAGCTCACTTGCTTGTATCCAGCACTTTGGTTCTGACTGCAATGTTTGTCAGGGCTGTTTGCCCATCTCTTCTTGAAACCTTCAGAACTCAAAAGTTCATAACACTAGGAAATAACCAATTTCATTAATCTTTTGATCAAACTGATTCTAGTTGTTTAATAAAAACCTGCTGACTGTTCATTTCCATCTCTGTTCACTTGTTTATTGAGGATGAGAAAATTAGAACGACTATTTAGGGATCATGGTAAGAGTTTGTAAAGAAATGAGAAAAGGTGTGAAGAGAAGCAGAAAAGCCAAGCAGACATTATCGGGGGGCAGATGACTTAACCCTCACTGTGTGGTCCAAATGCCCATCAGTGTGTAGAGTGATAGTCCTGGGGGGTGGACCATTGAGGAAAGTGGGTAGATCTTGAGACTGTGACTTCAGACTTTGGATTAATGACCTCATAAAGTTGGTCCTGTGGAGTCTTTCTAAATCTTCTACTGTGTGAAGACTCAAAGGGAACCATCTATGAATCAGGAAATTTTGCCTTCTATAGACACTGCGTTGGTTGGCACCTTGATTGTGTGTCAGCCTGCAGAAACCTCAAATTAAGCTACTGTTGTTTCTGATCTATGGAGTCTGGGCTGCTTTGTTACAGCGACTCAAAGGAACTAAGATAACTTTATTGTCTGTCTTTTTTCTGTCTCGGAGTGTTCTTCAACTTTCGCTACCAATGTCCTTCTTCAAGCCCCGCCTACAGACATTACAAATTACTATCTTCAGTTGATTATCAGTTTTATAGATCCTTTTAATCATGCTAAGTAGTTCCCACCATAATGTTGTCCTTCAGCTGTGCCTGGCTTTGGTTACTACCTCCTTTCATAATGGGAAGGAGTTTCAGTCCCTTCAGGTTGAGCACACAGACGATGTGCTCCAATCACCTGTGTCTTTGTTCAGAATGGAGACCACTAGAGTACTTTCTATGTGGTTTTTCTTTTCTTTTTTCTGGAAATTTTATTTATTCTTATTTTCTGTGTATAGATATTTTGTCCACACGCTTCAGCACACTACCTGCAAAGGCCAGACGAGGGCATCAGATCCATCATCTGGAACTGGAGTTACAGGTGATTGTGAGCTGCCACATGGGTGCTGGGAACTGAACCTGGGTCCTCTGCAAGAGTAGCCAGTGCTCTAAACCTCTCAGTTACCTCTCTAGACTTGTTTTTTCTTTTTAAACCAAAGCCAGTTGCTTTAAGGATTGGAAACTACAAGGCTAACTGAAGCTTCCACTCTCCCCCATCTCTGGTGAAGAAGTTTCCACTCTTGTTCTTCACTAACTCTCCAGCATGAAAGAGCATGAGCAAAGTCCCCACTGACCCCACACACAAACGCACAGCCTCTCCTTGGTGGCAATTCCTATTTCTTGGATGATGTCCCCCCAACCTCCTTACTTTTGCCTGGACACGAACTCAAAACAACAAGCAAAAGTAGAAAGAAGCTGAAATCCTGCTCCATATCTTTTGTAATCTGAGCTAACTAATCAAGGGATGGGCTGTTTTCCAAATGGCCATTCTGTAAAATAACCCATTTTGCTTACTTTTCAAACCAATGGAGTTTGATGGTAGAGTTGAAACCATTGCAATGGCATTTTGTTCACCCCCCGAATGGAGAAATATTTTAAGAGTGGAAGACACTGTGAGAGAAGAGAGTTTTATTTTAAAAGGTTGACATGAATAACTGTTACAAATAGTAGGAAGTCTGAAACAGGGATGAAGGAGAAGAGCATAGCTGGAGGGATGTGGTTGACCATGCTTAGAAGAACAGGTGGGGAGCCCCATATGGACTTTAACAAGAGATTCCTGGGCTACTATTTTATACAGTCCATGAACACATGAAACATCAGAGAGAGGGCGAGCAGGAGAGCAGGCAAATGATAGACGATGATGGGGAAGTATAAGCCGAATAAGCCCTTGGCCCCTCAACTTGTGTTTGATCATGGTGTTTCATCATAGCAACAGTAACCAAGACATTCTGCGAGAAATCTTCACACCAATTTCCACAGTGGCCTCCCCAGTTCACCTCCCAGCAGCAGTGAATAAGAATTCCTTCCCGGGCTGGAGAGATGGCTCAGCCTCAGCAGTTAAGAGCACTGACTGCTCTTCCAGAGGTCCTGAGTTCAATTCCCAGCAACCACATGGTGGCTCACAACCATCTGTCATGGGATCTGATGCCCTCTTCTGGTATCTGAAGACACTTATAGTGTACTCATATACATAAAATAATCAATTTATATATAAATTCCTTCCCTTTACTATCTTTACCAGCCTCTGTTTTAATGAGACATCCTTACTATCTCAGGCAAGATTTCTGCTCGTGTTGCCAAAGAGGCTGGTCAGTGTCACTTCTGGCTTGTTTGTGCTTTGTTACCTGTAAGAAGGTTTACCGGGAGGCAACCAGCAAATGTAGTATGTGGAATAGGATTGTAGCTGTGGAGTCAGCCAATAGGGTCTCGCTATCACTATCGCCATTCCAAACTTCAAGCTAGACACTAGTGGTCTAAAGTTGTTTCCTCATATCAATTGGCATATTCAATAGGACAGGGAGCCCAGATTAGTTAGTCTGGAAAACCCTTAGCAAACCTGCCAGTGGCTTCTGCCTTGCCCAGACCTAATGCTGCTCAGATGTTGAACTAGCTTTCCCTCAGTTCCCTTTATCTCCAGTCATGTCACACTTCAGTCCTGGCTTCACATAACCTTGAGGCTCCCTGTAAACATGACTTTGGTCTATAGAGACAACAACAACAATAGAAAAAAAGTTAACCTGCTGGGTATGCCAATCAAAACGCTTGATATGCTGCCCTCCGCTAACCGCCTGCTACTCCGTACACATTAGCCACTCAGACCAGATCCTTTCAGAGTCACTCACGCAACTCTGAATTCAGTGATTTCGGTTTTGATAGTATATTGCCGTACCTTGTTATGTGAGCATCATTTCTCCTCGTTGCAAAGGCTGCCCAGCGCCTTCAGCTGACAATATTTCATTGTACTCCCCTAAATCCTGTCTATTCTGAGGTACACACACCTTATTCCACTATGCTTGTTCCCTGCCGTTATCTGTATGGTCTGGCAAACAGTTTGAACTTACGATCGCTAACTAAAGATAGGGGGGGCTATATTACCAGTCAGATCTAAAGGATGGAGACATCACTCCTGGGCTCAAAAACGCAGGCAGTAAGGAAGCTCAAGGTACTTTCAAGGTGGCTGTGGAAATACCAAGTAGTAGAAACCATTTGCTGACTAGGGAATGGTAGAAGTCTCTTGGTACCCAAGACACACGGGAAATATTACTGCAAAGAAGCTGAGCAGTCACCATCATTGGAACTGGAAGATGTGTGAGCTGAGCCGACAGCATGGCTCCTGGAACAGAAAGAAACATCGCTAGAGCATGCTGCTGTAAATGTATTTCCCCGGCGTATGCAGCCAAAACACGCAGGTGTAATTGGTATTGTCACTTCCAGGAATGTATATTATGTTGGTGGACCTTAGGCAGAAACAAGTTCATTTATCCATTTACTTACTTGTTTTGTATTGAGTCAGAGCTGGTCTAGCTTGGCCTGGAACTTGCTATGCAGCTGAGGATACCCTTGAACTCTGACCCTCAAGCCTGCACCTCCCCATGCTGGGATTACAGGTGCGCACCACATGGGGCCTGAAGCAGATTCACTGTGAAGCTTCTTGAGTATATGTGCCCAGCCGTGTGGGTGCTGAGTTTATGTGCCTGTTTCTTCCAGTTCTTGCACTGTGACTCTGGATGTGTCTTAAAATTAATTTAAAAGCAACAGAAAACTGGGAGAGGAGGTTACTGGCAGGAAATCCAGAAATGTAGTTGAACTCTGTCAAACTTCCTGGTTATTAACTGTACTGGCTGGTTTTGTGTCAACTTGACACAAGCTGGAGTTATCATGGAGAAAGGAGCTTCAGTTGAGAAAATGCCTCCATGAGATCCAGCTGTAAGGCATTTTCTCAATTAGTGATCAAGGGGAGAGGGTCTCTTGTGGGTGGTACCATCTGTGGGCTGGTAGTCTTGGGCTATAAAAGAAAGTAAACTGAGCCGGGCAGTGGTGACTCACACCTTTAATCCCAGCACTCGGGAGGCAGAGGCAGGCGGATTTCTGAGTTCGAGGCCAGCCTGGTCTACAGAGTGAGTTCCAGGACAGCCAGGGCTATACAGAGAAACCCTGTCTCAGAAAACCAAAAAAAGAAAGAAAGAACGCTGAGCAAGCCAGGGGAAGCGAGCAAGCCAGTAAGGAACATCCCTCCATGGCCTCTGCATCAGCTCCTGCTTCCTGACCTGCTTAGTTCCAGTCTTGGCTTCCTTTGGTGATGAACAGCAGCATGGAAGTGTAAGCCGAATAAACCCTTTCCTCCCCAACTTGCTTCTTGGTCATGATGTTTGTGCAGGAATAGAAACCCTGACTAAGATATTTTCTTTTCTTTTCTTTTCTTTTCTTTTCTTTTCTTTTCTTTTCTT
>JADRCH010000104.1:2043110-2059156 GCA_019843965.1 Rhynchomys soricoides
TTTTCTTTTCTTTTCTTTTCTTTTCTTTTCTTTTCTTTTCTTTTCTTTTCTTTTCTTTCTTTCTTTCTTTTTCTTTTCTTTTCTTTTTTTTTTTTTTGAGTTTTTTGAGACAGGGTTTCTCTGTGTAGCCCTGGCTGTCCTGGAACTCACTCTGTAGACCTGGCTGGCCTCGAACTCAGAAATCCACCTGCCTCTGCCTCCCAAGTGCTGGGATTAAAGGTGTGTGCCACCCTGAGTAAGATATTAAATTTCGGCAAGGTGATGATTTCGGGGAGGGGGTGTGTTTTGATCCCTTCACACTTTACCTGTCTTTCAGTCTTTCCCAGATGTTCCTGACTTCAGTCTTTTGAAAACTACAAACCAAGTATTTTATAAAATGCCCTTGAGTTTGAGTCCATATAAGCTTTCCTTATAGTTAAATGCAGCTGCTCAATTCCTAGTAGGATTCAAGAGGTTGTGTTTTGCTCATTACATCCTCTCAGATAATATGTGGCTTTCCTTGATGTCTTAGGGTTTTTTTGTGTGTGTGTTTGTTTTTTTTTTTTTAAGATTTGTTTATTTATTTAATGTATGTGAGTACATTGCCATTCTTGGACATACCAGAAGAGGGCATTGGATCCCATTACAGATGGTTGTGAGCCACCACGTGGTTACTGGGAATTGAACTCAGGACCTCTGGAAGAGCAGCCAGTGCTCTTAACCGCTGAGCCATCTCTCCAGCCCCTTAGTTAGGGTTTTACTGCTGTGAACAGACACCATGACCAAGACAACTCTTATAAGGATGTTTAATTGGGGCTGGCTTACAGGTTCAGAGGTTTAGTTCATTATCATCAAGGCAAGAACATGGTAGCATCCAGGCAGGCATGATGCAGGAGGAGCTGAGAGTTCTACATCTTCATCTGAAGGCTGCTAGCAGAATAGGATGAAGGTCTTAAAGCCCACACCCACAGTGACACACCTACTCCAACAAGGCCACACCTCCTAATAGTGTCACTCCCTGGGACAAGTATACTCAAACCATCACACTGGGTCTTACTAGTTATGCTAACTTTGATCAAACCTGAGGTGGTCCTGAGAGACCAAGATCTTGGCAATACATGCACTGACTCCTTTCAGGGTGTTGCTGGTCCCAGGAAAGGGTAAAGAACACGTGCACATATACACACTTCTGTACTTTATCTCCTACACATGAAATCACCTTAACTTACTCTAATTCAGCACCGTGTAGCACGGTATAGTTCATTTTGATTGTCTCCTTGTCGCATCATAATTCTGTTCTGAGACAATCGGATTCCTGTCTACCAAAATCGCAGTTCCTTTACCCAGTGGCTCGATATCCCCTCCATGTACCCAGTCTTCCTTCTCTCTGTGTCCAGCTTCTATCTCCATCCCATAAGTACTACCTTGCCCTGTCCCAAGTGCACTGAGCCATGTATTGGCTTTTCCCCCTTTCCTTTCTTGGTCTTTGATGCTTGTATTCTGAGTAACCATTAATAGCATGTCCCATCTTACCTCATACTTTGACTGCCTTTTCTCTAGTCTAGTCTTTCACCCCATGGCCACCCTCACCATATATTTTTTAGGTGTGACAATCCACACACTGTCATTTCTCCATGGTCCCTTCTATGCTCTGTCACCTCCATGATGGAATACTGCAATGACCCTGCTCCATTGATTGACACCAGCCTTGCTGGTCCCAACGACTTGATATGGGACTAGTTTATACAGGAAATACAGAGAGAGGAAGAGAGGTGGGAAACGACGAGCTTTTCAATTTTGTAAACTAAGATCATTTGCATGCCCATAAATTTATAAAACTAAGGTGATTGGTGATCGTAACCATGAAATCACTTAAGGACATTGTCTCTTCACTGAAGCATCCTTTCTGCCACCAGCCATCTTGTGCTAAGTGGCAATGCAGTCCGTGGCCATAACCATTCAGGGAGCTAGCTAAGAAGTTGAGTTGGAATTTTATTTGGTTTTGGTAGAGGGATACATGTATTATATAAGATACCTTGCTTTATCTTGCACAAGGAGAAGCATTTGAGGGACAATCCTTGCCCAAGTGAAACAAATCTGCTTTGTTACAGCCCATCACTAAACATTTGCAGTCAAAGGTCATGACAACCAGCTGTTTAAAACAGTAAAGGCAAAGATCTTATTATGAAGAGCACCAATTAGCTTACAAAATATGCTATGTGCAGCTTATTTTGCTTAATCTTCAAAGATTACACCAAGGTGTGATTTCCCAGTCACTTGTCATTTTAATAGAACAAACGGGAAATAGAGACTTCTGATTTGAACACATTAAACAATATCTCCTCTTATTACATTTAAGACTGTTTATTAAAGAAGCATAAGATATTCAGATGTGCCGGGCAGTGGTGGCGCACGCCTTTAATCCCAGCACTTGGGAGGGCAGAAGCAGGTAGATTTCTGAGTTCGAGGCCAGCCTGGTCTGCAGAGTGAGTTCCAGGACAGCCAGGGCTACACAGAGAAACCCTGTCTCGAGAAACCCTGTCTCGAAAAACCAAAAAAAAAAAAAAAAGAAAAAAGAAAAAAGGATATTCAGATGTAAAATGAAGCTCACAGCCGACATGGATAAGTGAGGGACCATACTTGTTGCCAGTCATGATGACACAGGTTTGCTCCCCAGAACCTGCATAGTAGAAGGATAGACCCAACCTTGGTTGTCCGTTGACCTCTATTCAAATACCATGGTGTATACACACCGATACACATACACCCATGGACACACACTAGATACGTAAAGAAACATAACATTTTAATAAATTAATAAATAATGTACTAAAACGGGGACCATGAGCCAAAGATGGGTGATACAAGATGTCATAGTTATCCTGGCGATAAAAATTCAAAAATTCATTCATTCAGTTAGTAGAGAAGAGTGAGACACATGAGTTTAGTGGGGGGAAAGAAAAAAAGAAAAGAAAATTTCTTGCTGATTTGACAAAATAATTGACATTAAGGAAGGAAAAAAAATCTATGATATGCCACTGTAATGAAAACACAATGACAGCAGGCTGACGATACAATTACTTCAGAGAGAACCAAAGGTTATCTCCTGCTTTTAAAACATATTTGACTCCAATAAAATCTTATTGCTCATGCACAAAAGGTGACTCGTGACTATTTCCCAGATCACCTGTATACTCCTAAAATTTTGCACCACAAAGAGATGCGACATTAGAATATATTTTTCTAAATTTAAAAATTTAAATTAAATTAAAGAGTAAATTTAAAATTTTAAATTAAAGAGTATAATTTAAACCTAACCATTGCTGCACAAAGATGCTATGAATGCATATATTCCTCAACATAGTTAGGGAATAGGACTATTCAATTCTGTTAGATAGCTAGTTAGTGCAGAGTCTAGTTATATACTAGTATCTAATTAGTTATGCTAGTTAAGGTATCATTTTACTTTCCTGGAAGTGTGCATGTATCTTATTTGTAATAAAGGACAGAGGTGGTCACATTCCACCTTGTCTCCCATTGGACACAGGTCTGTGGAGTCAGGAGCGTGTTTTGTGGGTGAGATTTGGTAAATCCATGTGTCCGGATGGATTTATGAATGAATTGTAATGTTACACACTGGCGTGAAGCTGCAGGATCCACAGCTGTCAGTAACCAGAGATAGTCTGATGCTTTCTTTGTTCCCTCCTTGCTTAGGTTTCCAGGTCTTTTCCTGAACCCTTTTGTGCCGGTAATTCAACGCTTAACAGCAGATGCCTGTTGCTGAAGAAACACTGTCTAAAGTGGTTTTTTCTTCTAAACGTGGTTTTCTAAAGCCATGGTTAAGGTGTTGAGCAGAGAAAGGAGGCTCCACTATGCTCAGGGGCGAGGGAGGGGAGAACTTATCTTTGTGTAGCACATAAAGGAATGGGATCCTTTGGTAATAATTTTCTTTCATTTCCTGATCTTGCAAACATCTATTAACTCCTTTTCCTTCATATACACAGTCAGCATTTTCTCTGCTGGCTTTTCCTCTCTATGTGGTGTATTCTATTTCCTCTCTGATGTTTAGTACCTTTGCCCTGTTTTTGTTCGAACTTGTACTGATTACCCACAATGCATTGCTTGTCCACAATGCACTGCATACCCACAATGCACATGTAACTGCAAAGCACTGCTCCAGGCCTGCCTGCTGGACTCCTCCTGCTTCTTGTCATTGGTTCATGGCCAGGCCTACGGGCACAAATCCATTCCTGTCTCGACTCAGGCCTTTGATTCTTATTGTCTGCTAGGCTAGGATTGTCATCATGCTTAGGACTCATCTGCCCAACACCACCTGCAAAATTAGCTGGGACCTCCTGCATGCCTAAGCAAAGACTCATGACATTATGGATGTGACCTGGTGTTTGTCAAAATGGAGGCAGCCGCTTCTCATCGAATGGATTCGTTATTGCCTGCTGCTTACATTAAGTATTCACTCATGCACTGACATGCTCAGTAAACCATAACCAAGTACTTAGTAATATTCACCACTATGAAGACATTGGGAAGACAAAAAAGTGTGTTCTAATGGCTTTGTCCATCGAGAGTTCTTTTTATCATTTTAGAGTCATGAGAGAGAAGAGCATTGAATAGTATCCACATTCAAGTGTCCATCAAGTGTGTTATCTGGAATTATTGAGTAATGGAAACAGGAGCGTCAAGTAATATTCAACTCCAGTGCCGTTCATTGATCAGAAGGTATCGTTTTCGAAGCATGCGTATACAGGTGTATATGTGTATGCCACTGTGTTTGAACAGAGATCAGAGGACAACCAAGGTGGACATGGGGCTTGGGTAATGCAAACATTTGAGAATTGCCTCTATATGAACCCCAAACCAACAGTGTTTCCTTTGAGGAAATGAAGAGTCTGGAGTGACCAAGAAGCATCACTAGAAAGAGGAGTAGTCCCAATGCCATAACCCAGTTGAGTCCCGAGAGAGATCAGGCCAACCCAGGGCAGGAGTATATATCTGTTCCTTTCTAACCCTGCCCAGCTCCGAGCCTAGGTCAAGAGTAGGCATAAATAGTAGCCGACATTTGAAAGTGGCCTTAACAGGGAAATGAGAAAGAAAAAAGCAAAAACAACAGAGCCTCGCTTTAAAGAATCGGCATTACTGAGAAAACCCCAAAAGGAGGATTCCGAAGATTGAGCAGTAGCCACTCCTAGGAATTTCCTTCAGCAAACAGGCCTTTGACATCAGCGCTTGGTTGCTTCGGGAAGAACCAATGACTCATCCCTGGATTCAGAAGGAACCAGAAAGGTATTGAGCTGGAGCACAGGAGAGTGACAGGATTCAGAATGACTCTTCCGGACAAATTCAAAATATGTTGACCTCCCAGATTTCTTGTGGTGTCTACAACCACTGACGTTCCTGTTACATTTTATTAAAGGAGGCATGTGCTCAGTGTGCAGAATATGGGCACAATGTTTTAAGTCCTTCCATATGCCTGAACCCTTGCTGGACTTAGCTCTACTCACCTCAGGGTTCTTTACAAGGAGTGTTAAGATTCCTATTTTATAGAACTCAAAGTCAGAGAAAAGATCTGCAGTCTCCGCAGGATCCCATGAGGAAACCTTACTTCTCAAGCTGGGTGTCTGACTCAGTAAGGCTCTTTCAAACTCTTTCTCGTGGGAGCTCTGCCTGTTTGAAATAGATTCGGAAGCAATGGGGTACCCTGGAGACACCAACATAGGTACTTCAAGTTTTTATAGTTATTACTTACTCTGTCACCTCTGGAGGAGGCCCTAGGATGTGGATGGGACCCTGGGGGATTGCTGGAACTGCCACTCGATGACCTTGCCCGCTTCAGATAATTCACTTTTTTATGGTGTTATGGTGTGTGTGTGTGTGTGTGTGTGTGTGTGTGTGTGTGTGTACATAGAGATCTATCTGACCTGAAGGACTGCTACAGAGGGTGTGGGGTTTTATGTTGACAAAGGTAGAAACAGGAATATATTCATCACCAACATTTTTATTGTTTCGTGTCTTGCAAGAGACCTTTGTGGGATGCCATGAGTAGGTTGCTCATTATAGCACTGAGCAACTTTATCTTAAATTGTACTTCTTGATTGATGCGGTCCCCTCCCTGACTGGCTTAAGCAGTTGAAGTAAAAGCATCTTTCGATGTGGTTGGCATCCTCCCTGTCTCCCATGGGGACTCATTAAGCATTATTACTCTTGGAGCATGAGTGGGGTCAGAGTGGGTGGAGAAGACAGCAAGATCTGGGCTTTCTGGAGGAAGGCACTTCCATACAGAACTTGTGTTTCCCAGGCCACAACAGCCTTGGGAGGCTTGGGAAGCTTGGAAGCAGCAGAATCTAGAGATTCAACCAAAGAATGTTTAGCCAACTGGGTCCTATGAACTTTGGGAAGCTCCAGTCCTTCCCAAGCTTCGAGAGTTGTGGAGAGAGTCCTCAGAAGGGGTATCTACATGGCCCATCTTTCCAGCTCCAAGGGAGCCTCTGCCTTCCCCTTTCAGGGGGTTATTTGCTTTGGTGTCACACTGTTAGGACCCCCATAAAACCGGTGGTCATGGTCCTTCCCAGTGAATCATATAGTAGCAGATATGGAGTTCCCAGGTGTCTGGTCTCCATGGCTGTTGGTTTGTGTTAATTAGCACAGCATCCATTGCCTTTAGGCTGAGCTGAGCCCACAGAGCCATGCTGTCTTGTCTGTGTCTTACAGCCTCAAAATGTGAGTTCAGCTTTCCTTCCCATGCTTCTCCCAGGGATCTGGCTCTGGGCTCTGGATGCAACTAAAGCCAGAAGGAAACACGAATAATAAAACCTCAGTTCACCTCTGGAGTGCCCCTCCACTCTGGCAGTGACTCATTCACCTTGATCAGAGTTTGCACACGTCCACCCACTTCAGCTAAACTCCTTCCCATATAGCACCTAGTTCCTCCAGTGTGGGGAGCAGATGAATTCCTAAGTGAATGTATATTGTTGCCATGGGTACCGCCATGTCAAGGACCCCACTGCTTCAGACCCATAGGAATTGGCACACCATCCTCTGGTTGAAGTACAAGTGTTTACAAATGATTGACCAGCAAGCACATGTGCAAAAACCAAGCAACCACTGCTTCCTCCTCTGAGATGTTTACAGCCCAAGACTGCTTGCCTAAAGAGACATCCCACCAAGGTCAGCTAGCTCTTTCCCCTAAGCTGTACATAAAGAAAGCACTGAGGTTCCAAGTTGTTGCCTAGCTAGTGCATGTCCAGCAGGCTGCACATGACTCCTGGATTCCAGCTTTTGTGTCCTTGGGTTGCTATGTCACTCCTGTCTTTGTTTTGTCAGCACCCCAGACAGGGTTCCAGGACCAAGCTGTGCCAGATGTAGTATTCTGGCAAATAATTGTTCACTACCAGGACTGATCCACTGGTCCTCTGAGATGCTGGGAACCATCAGGGTTTGCAGAGGCCTCCCAGACTACAGATGTCACACTAAAACCTGTTCCACATGAGCCACCATTGGTCATTTGAAACACCATTTGCTGCCTGTGCACACCCACCATTTGCTCAGAGATCACCTTGGGTCACTCCACAGCCTTGTTACAGGTAGCTGGGCAGTTTTCAGGTTTGACCACAGAGTTGTTTTTGGAATGCTATTTCATCCCTCAGCTTTTATTTTTTCAAAGTATTTCTTTTCTAAACTTTATTATAAAAAACCATTCAAATTAATACAAAAATATCACATGCCAACATTAACCAGACCCCAAAGTATATACAACTTAATGAGCTTATATACACTTAGAATGAACAACTTAATTTTAATCCTTAACTAAAATAGTCTTTAAATTAATCAAGTAACTAATCCTTGCTGTTAAAGTTATCAGACAGGATTATCTAATTTAAACTAGGTGCCATTTCATTCTATTTATGAGAAAGTGCCTGGAGAATTGAGACAAACCTGACTAGCAGCCAGGATACAGCAATAATTTTCAAGACTCTCTTCAACTTTGAAACAGACTCTGTTACCAATTTCTAAGCTGAGAAGTTCCCAAAGGCCTACCTAAAGGGACCAACGGTATTCTCATTGTGGTCATAATGAAAATGTGAGGTGACGTAAATACTTACGAATTTGTTTGCAAGTCACATTAAGAACACTGGAAGGGTGTGAAAGTAAATTGCAATTGTTTTTGTTTTGTTGTTGTTTTTTTCTATCTCTTTACATTCTTCCAAAGGAAAGAGAGGAGACAGGAACACACACTTAAGAGTTGTATTTGATTGAGATTTACTTGATTTTTTTTTTTTTTTTTTTAGTTTGAGGCATTCGAAGGAGTCTACTTTAATTTGTATAATGTTTAAAGTCAAATAGCTAGAATCTTGAATGCAGAATCGTCATTGCTACAATGTAGCTAATCTGGAGTAAGCTTGTAATATGTTGCTTAGACAAAGAAAACATAATCTTCTTATTTCTTATTCCCATGGAAAAGACTCTGCATACATAATCAGAAAAATCCTGGCTAATAACTAAACCAGGGGTCGTCATGCTTCATGATAGTGTGAACTCTCCTTAAACTCATTGGCTGTCTCCAGCAGTTCTCTTTTATCTTAATCTGAGATCTTGGCATAAGTGTGCAGAGATGAGATGTGAAATCTTACACAAGCTTTTTTTTAGTAACTTACTTTTTATTGAAATAAACCCAAAGACGAGCATCCGGGAGGCTTCTTCTCGCAACAGTTTAGGAAACAAAGCCGCGTTCAACAGTGAGAAAGGACACTTGCCCAGCACCCTAAACTTCAGAAGCTTTGCCTGGCATTAGAATTTAAGCCACTAGTAGTGAGATTATCACTGATAAAGGCAGATACAGCAAGCTGGAGACACACTGATAGCACCCAATAAGCGGATGATTTGATGCTTCTTGCTATAGAGTCAGCTTTCACCAATTAATTGTAAAAAAAAAAAAAAATGGTTTAAAAATTCAACAGTATTTACCTGGGTAAGAAATAGATATTAAGATAGTGCTTGCCGTTACTGCTCTCAATGACTGACCTGCCAGATGTCAGGCAAGACCCAGGAATCTGTCATGTCCTACGGCTATTCAGTTCCTCTGTCTTATTTAAAGTTCTGCTATCTCCCCTTCACTGAAATCAACTATTTTATCTGCTGCTCATCTGAAGAACACCAAATCTATTTCAAATGCAAACTTGTCGGAGTGAATCTTCAGAGACAAGACTGGCTGGTCTGCAGTTCCTTCCAGAAGAATTTTCAAGGCTGATTTTGAACCTCCACCTTTTTCTCAAGCTGGCTTTAGGGCACCGACCCTGTTGTGACTAAATATGAAATGCTGCCACCGTGGGCTCATGTTTTGAAACCTAGGCTGCTAGCTGGCAGAGCTATTATTTGAAGGTTCTAGAAACTTTTGGAGATTGGACCTACCTGGAAGAAGTACGCAGTATGCCTCCTGGAACATCCCCCCGCTTGTCCTTATCCTTGCCCCTTCCCGTCTACTTCTGGTCCACCATGATGTGAAAGAGCTTCTCACACTCACTTTCTTCACCATAATAATGAAGCCCGTAGAGCTAAATAACTACAGAGAGCCTGTGAGACCTCATGCCAAAATAAAGCCTTCTCTTCCGGACAAGCTTTTTGCAGGGGCTAAAACCATTAAACTCGGTCTCTGAGAATTTGCTACCCCAGTGTACAAGCTGTCATTGCCATAAACCTTCCCGCTAAGTGACTCCATTCCTAGCAACAACAAAACAAAGCGAAGAACCGCTGTGATTTCTCGTCTCCTTTCCCTGTGTATTTCTTGCTTTAAACAGTAAGTGGGAGGACAGGAGGAAGTACGGAATAGGCTTGTTCTCCAGAGCTCTTCTCAGCTGGCCCTGCACTGTATACCCCTGGGACCCCCAGCCGTGAGCACAGCTTAGGCACAGTGTATTCTGCATGTTGCTACTCTGTTATCTAAGCAGAATCTTGTTGCAAAGGTCTGAGAGTTTGTTGCTACCTTCGCTACCAGGTTTGCTGTGATCCTGGGATTTAATCTTTCTTTTTTTTTTTTTTTAATTTTATGCATATATTTTGTCTGCATGTCTGTGTACCACATGTGTGCAGTACCTGAGGAGGCCAGAAGAGGGCATCAGATCCCTGGAACTGATCCTGGGATTTAAAATGGTAGTGTCACCTGTTAACGTAGCCCTGGCTTTTACCTGACTCTCATTTTCCTTGCTCTCGTGGAATACTCCGGTTGTCATGTACTCACGAGTTCCTTTTATTCAAACATGTCTGACTATTTGGCATGTTTATTATTTGTTGTCTGTTGTAGAAATATTTCAACCCAACCTGAGGTTTCTACTCCGCCCTAGACCATTTAGTTCCCGGATAAAGAACACACACAATCTTTATATTTACAATACAAACAATACAAGAACTGGGCAGCTGCCCACCCTCTGTGCTGTTAGAATCTACTTTCCGATGGATAACCCCAGGTTATTACTTACTATGTTTCATCTGGGCTGCTCTTAATTCCAATTAGCCAGCCCTCAGGGACAATGACTTCACACCATGGCAGCTTTCCCTTCCTCCCCTCCTTTACCTTCTTCTCTTATGGTCCTCCTCTGACTCCAAGGCTGTGAAACCTAAATCCCACCTATGTCTCTTCTGCCCAACTATTAGCTGTTGGCATCTTTATTTAGCAATCAGAATGGGGTCAGGGTCAGTAGGTATCTTACTGTGGACTCTCATCTCTAGGACAAACAGGTCTTGGGAGCCTGCACTTAGCATTACAACAGATAGAAAAAGATCAAACCTCCACAGTTGCCCATTTCTGTCTACCGTATCCAAAGATGGGTCTTAAACATAAGAGTCATGCCTTGCCTACCTAAGTGTTTGGCGTACATTTGTTGAATGAATATTGAAATTTTCTGCATTTGAATCCCCTGAACAGAAATTATTTGAGGGGTTGATACTTAAGAAAGGCTCACATCTATGTTAAACTCCGTCTTTGTTGTCATTATTAAAACTTCTATGAGTTGCTCATCAGTTATTAGACCTACACAAAGAGAGGTACAATGTCTAAAACAACTGACCATTTGACAGTCATCTAAAACTCATTACTTCAAATACATTCAGAGTAGAAATTTGTATAATGAAAATGTCTAAATCTAACCAGTGTCCCGTTTATTTTAAATTAAGCTCTTATCTACAAAATCCTATTATAGCAAAGTGATTTAAACACATTCTTATGTCTTCTCTTTAATGTGACTTAACCTATATGTCAAGAAGATTTCAATTAAATATTTTGATGAGGAATATGCATTTTTTTCAGATCACAAGAGTCATTTTAGCTGAGTGGTGGTGGGTCACACCTTTAATCCAAGCACTTGGAGGCAGAGGTAAGTGGATCTCTATGAGTTTGAGGCCAACCTGATCTATGAGTGAGTATCAGGACACCCAGCGCTATACATTGAAACCCAGTCAAAAAAAACAAAAAAACAAAAAAAACAAAAAACAAGACAAAACAACATAAAAAAAGAAGTTTTAAGCAAATGCATGTTTGATAAACTCTCTAATATCAAACTCTCAGTTGGTGTCTCTTTCTCATTTTAAATTGTCTTCAGGACCAACAGGGGCAAGGCCTGAAGTGTTCCAACTTTAACTTGCAGATGCCCTCTGTCTCCCTGCCACTGTTTATCTTCTTTCTCCAAATTGTTAAAGGAATATTTTTGAACTCTGGAACCCTGGAGAGACCAAGTACCCAAGAACACGATAAATGGAGCAAACCACCCTGAATGGCTTACAAGGCACCAGTTCTCCTTCCTGAGCACCCTGCTCTCGCTCCCACCTGTCACAGGGGTGAGTTCCCTTACATGCCAGAACTGCTTAACAAAGCACAACCTGAGGCTTAATCCACAGAAAGGCTCAACAGGCCGACCAAGATGCCACAGATTTGTTTCCTTCTGAAGCTGGGAGCAAGTTCTGTTCCCAGTTTGTCCTCAAGTTTCTGATCATTTTTGACCCCTTTGCAAATTCCGCATCAAATAGAGCTATCACCCCTATCTCTGCCTTCATCTTCTCATGGCTTATGTATACGGGTGTCTGTGTCTAAATTGCTCCCTTCTTGTAAGGACCTAGTAATACTGAAATGCAGCCTACCATGATGGTTGCATCCTAACTTGATCGTCTACAAAGACTCAATTCCTCAGTAAAGACATATTCACAAGTCCAGGGGATCAGGACTTAACATTTTCTGAGGGGTACAATTCAACCAATAGTAGCTATGAACTATTTGACACATCACTTAGCTTAAAAAAGATCAATGGCGATCTTTAAGCTTCCTGAAATGTGATGATTATTTCCAGGTTTTCAGACAAGGTTCAGACCTGTGCAACAGAGATTCAATGATTTGGGTATTTTTAAGATGACACTATTTCTACATGATGTTTTCCAATAGAAGTAATAATGGATCAAACACAATTAAGAGAGATTTGAGTTTTGAATTTTTTTAAAGATTTATTTATTTGTTTATTTTTATATATACTCTCTTCAGATACAGCAGAAGAGGGCATCGGATCCCATTACAGATGGTTGTGAGCCACCATGTGGTTGTTGGGAATTGAACTCAGAACCTCTGGAAGTGCAGTCAATGCTTTTAACCGCTGAGCCATCTCTCCAGCCCCCCGAGCTTTGAATTTTTATGAACATTCCAAATGAAATACATTGGAGACATGATTTAGTTAAGGCTTTTAGTGAAGTACATACCAGAGCTTATGGGTGTTGGGATAGGGTATATTGTGTGCATGTATGAGTCACCATCTGAGGTCCTATCACTAGTGAGGCTTCATGGTGGGTACCAACAGGCTTGTTTAGTGAGTGAAGAGTCAATGTATCCAAATAGTTGTAAAGAACACTCACCGTAAGTTCAGGTAAGGAGAGCTGGGTCCAGGATTCCAACTGCTAGATGTCTGATTCCTAGAACTATTGAGCATGCTGCTTAGTTGTGTTGGAAAACACAATCTCCATCATTTTATGTTTGAGGTCAGATGTTACAAATTACAATGACTCATTGTGAACAAAATAGAACAAACTAGGTGTCCTGGCTAGTTTTATGTCAACTTGACACAAGCTAAAGTCGCTTGAGAGGAAAGAAATGCAATTTTTAAAAATGCCTTTGTAAGATTAGGAAAGCAAGCCTGTAAAGCTAGCAATTGATAGGGAAGGGCCCAGCCCATGGTGGGTGGTGCCTTGGTGGGCGATGCCATCCCTGGGCTGATGGTCATTGATTCCCTAAGAAAGCAGGCTGAGCAAGCCATGATGAGCAAGCCAGTAAGCAGCACCCCTCCATGGCCTCCGCATCAGCTCCTGCCTCCAGGTTCCTGTCCTCTTTGAGTTCCTGCTCTGACTGCCTTTGATGATGACCTGTGATATGGAAAGGTAAGCTAAATAGACCCTGGCCTTCCCAACTTGCTTTTGGTCATGGTATTTCATCTCAGCAATAAAAACTCTAGGTATGACTTTAGAATTTTAATAAAGAGAGAAAAACTATGACCCACAACCCTGACCTGGAGCCTCTTTGGTTCACTGTTGTTTACTCCACCAAATCTATCACATATACCTCTGAGGTGATCAGGTGTCTGTCTGTAAGCTTCAAATGCTGTTAGGAAAACCAGAGGCTACCATTTTACATAACATTCTGACTCTATTTAAATGCATGAGTAAAAGAAAGAGGATGGGGAGGAGGCTGAGGAGAGAGAGGGAAAGAAGAGTAAGTGGACCATCAAAGAACTTGCTGAAAAGCTGTCATAAAGTGGGCTAAGGGCAGCAGCGAGGTTTCCAAGCCCTTCCCCCTCTGCGAGTGAGCACCAACAGTCTTCTCATCACAGGAAAATAATCTTTTTCTCTTCACCACAAGGAAGAAAGCTTTAAGCATCCATCCTTCCTGCTGAGCTGCAAGGATCTGGTGGCAGTTAAGTGATTGCTCCAGTTGGCCCCCCTGGCCACCCTTCCCCTGCAAAGCGCCAGCTGAGGTTGAAGGAGATTCATCATTTGCCTCTTCCTCAGCCTACAGCAGACCCTATTCAGGCCCTTTTCTGCCTAATGAGGCCCGCAGAGCCACCAGCTGTCACTGCTTATCCTTGAATCAACCAAAGTAGCAGCAGGTAGCACCCATCTGCCACAAATTTGGGATTGCTAAGAAATTACCAGTAGTCACCATTAGTTGACTATCTAGTATATGCTAAGCACAATGCTAAGGATTTGGGGTATGTACATTTAAACATTCTGGTTTAACGTGTGTGTGTGTCTGTGTGTGTGTGTGTGTGTGTGTGTGTGTGTAAGACTGAAACGTAGGCATGAAGGTTAGAGGACAACTATATAGGAGTTGGTTCTGAAAAACAAACCTGCCTCCATCTTAGGCTTAAAAAGTATGTTATTGTAAAAGCAAAATAGACTATACCTGTTTATGATTAAACCTCTATTTCTCAAGGATTGGGCTAGGCCCCACCTGTAACCTTAACGACAAATGGATCTGTCCTGCCTGTCCCAGGAATGGCAATCATGTGTTTGTTTCAAAAAGCTCTTTAACACCATGTGCCTATAACAATCTTACCTTTGATTCAAAAGGTTGTGTGAGTACCTGTGACTACCTTGTTTCGCCCACCTTACGACCATGTCTTTTTTCCAGGATGCCCACCTTGTAATCGTTTGTTTCAGGAGGGACTAATGTATTATGCTTACACTCTACTCCTACAACCCTATTTTGCCTACCAAACCCCCCATTTAGAATCCCCTGACCCCTTTGCTATAAAATCTTTGTCTTCCTCACATCCAATGCTGACCTCTGAAACCCTGCCTTAGGAGAAGACAACCCATGTATATGAATAACAAAGCTAGCTTTAATTAATCAAGTGCTTTAATTCATTTGGCCCTGGTTATTTGGGTTGGTGGTCTTTCTCCTCCCATCTTTGGGACTAACAGTTTTCTCCTTGCAACATGGCGTCTGAGGATTGACATCAGATCTTCAGGCTTCTGTGGCAAGCACGTTCCCCACTGAGTCATCTTTCCAGTCTTATGTGCATTAGTTAACAAGCATTCATTCAACAGTAGATAAGATCCTACTATATATAAGCCACCAAGCTGGGACACTAAAGATAGGATGGACCCAGCAGCTACAAACCTTCTTATTGTAGATGCATGCTGCCTACCAGCCACTCCACTTTTCCTCAACTTGGACTGTGAAATTTTCACTCTGTCAGTAGCTTGTGATGCTTAGAATTGTAAGCAACACATTTATGGCAAGGAATATAAATTTTCTTTCTAAAATTAGACATGACAATTTCAATCCCTTTCTCTTTCTTCCAGATATGACTTAGTTTGTAGTAGTTGAGTTGACACAGCTATCTTCAGGATGTCAGTTAAAAACCATGTGACATGAATGATATTCTAAGGCCTTACTGTAGTGAGAATTTTGGTTTCTTTAAAAAACAACACAGTTATAAGAATATGTTTTTGTTTTAATCCCAGTTGTGGGATATGGGGTGGCTTCAGATTGTCCACAGCAGCTGACTGTGATTTGCCTCATGCTCTAGCAGGGGTGTGATTTTTCCAGCTGCAGATAGTTTCTGCAAGTGTGTAATGTTTGGAATTCTGGGAATTTTTCAGAGGGTACATAAATGCTAGGGCCCTGAGAGTTGAAGAGCTCTTAGTAGGTTGTTGGCTGGCTGTTGTTGGCTACAGTCTGTTAAGTAGTTGTGAGCAAAGAAGAAATAAGAAGGAGGAGAAAGAGGAGAAGGAGATGAAGAATATGACAACTATGATGAAGAAAATGAACAAGAAGAGGACGAGGAGGAGGAGGAAGAGGAGGAGAAGGGGAAGGAGGAGGAGGAGAAGGAGGAGAAGGAGGAGAAGGAGGAAGAGGAGGAGAAGGAGGAGGAGGAGGAAGAGGAGAAGGAGGAGGAAGAGGAAGAGGAGGAGGAGGAGGAGGAAGAGAAAGAGGAGGAGGAGGAGGAAGAGAAGGAGGAGGAGAAGGAGGAGGAGGAAGAAGAAGAAGAAGAAGAAGAAGAAGAAGAAGAAGAAGAAGAAGA
>JADRCH010000104.1:2059166-2085082 GCA_019843965.1 Rhynchomys soricoides
GAAGAAGAAGAAGAAGAAGAAGAAGAAGAAGAAGAAGAAGAAGAAGAAGAAGAAGAAGAAGAAGAAGAAGAAGAAATAATTAGATATCTGTCATCAAACTTTCCCCAAGGAACTTGATTCCCCTAATCAGGAAGAAGTAGTCTAATGCTCCCTTCCTACCCCTGACTTTATTGAAAGATCTCTCTCTCTCTCCCTCTCTCTCCTTATACTTTTTTTCTCTCCTATCTAGTGTTAGGGGTTGACATGGTGGAAGAAGAAGAGTGGAGAAGGATAGAAGAAAAAAGAACCCACAAAGTAGCCAAAGTCTCTCTATAACTGAACCGTCAACCATCACCTCTGAATTTGTTTAGAGATGACAGTTATTCTTTTGTGGTATAATCACTGAAACCCAGGTTCTCTGGTACTTGTAAGTTAATACTCTACAAAATGGATTCAACTCTCTTCCAGGCAAGTCATCATTGTAGATCGAAGAACTTGGATTGGTGTTTACCTTCCTCCTTGGGGAGCATGAAGAGCATCTTCCAGTACCATGAACACTAGTCTGTAGAGATAACGGTTCTAGGTAGACACCCGCTCAACTTCTCTGTGCTCCATGGGTTGTACAGGTGTTGTCTCCAGCTATAGAGCTTTACCGAGGCATATTTCTTCAATGGCTCTCAAAATCACACTTCATTGTTGCAAGTCTTGGCTAATCCCCTTCTTGGAGTGTGTGATCTTATAAATATGATGATACACCTTTCCTACAGTTGTGCTAACTAGTACCTCAAAGGGATATTACATGTTAGGCCTTCTGTAACAAGATGAGCCCTTTGAAAGCAGAATGCTGTTTCCAGATGTTTACAGGAAGGAAAACCAGAAATGTATCAAGAAATGACAGGCATGGTATGAGGTACGTCCAGAACCACATGAACTAGAACTTAAGAGAGCCACTGAGAACTGAACATACTCACGGACCCACAGTTAACAAGAGAGTAATAATCTCACCCTATACTTCAGCCATGCAGAAACCAGTGTGTCTCAGACATATGAGTTTGGATGACCTTAACCTCAGGTGAGATAGCAGCCCCAGATAACCCCTCAGTGCCAGTGTGGAGCATTTTGAGTGGAGATTCCCTGTGAGCTGGGTCTGCAAAAAAATGCAAGACAATAAACTTAAGTTTTGCAGCACTGCCTGTTGCAATCTAATGTGCAGCTATAGTAAATGAATATAATTTTGAACATCATATGGAATGATGTAGTGCATAATACACTACATATACACTTCTGTTAATCCAAAAATGCAAAATTAAGAGAATTATCCAAGGCACAGGAGTGCAATTTCCCAGTCATTACGGTCCTGAGGTGAGCAGGGCAGGCTCAAAGGTTGCAGGTGAGTTCATTTCCAAATTTCTTGATTAATCAGGTGATCACTTTTCACCCATTTGGTTATCAAGGTCTTCCCTAAAAGGAGCCCTTTTCATCTTCATGAGTATAAAGATTCACTCATGAGTATGGGGGGGGGGTGTGTGTGTGAAAGAGAGAGACACATACACAGAAGGATAGAGAGACAGAGACAGAGAGATAGAGGATGCAGAGACAGAGACACAGACAGAGACAGTGACAGAGCAGGTCCAGAGCATCTATTCATGTTCAGAACTGACTGGGGAGTGTTGGTCATCCCCTGCATGCACATCCTTCTTTTAAGGTTTGATCTCATGATCACACCTAATCTCCAAAGACTCAGGAATTTTCCATCTCATCGATGCTGTATAAACCCCAAAGAGGAGGAGAATGGATCTGATCAACAATTAGTCATTTCTCCCTCAAAGATTATAAACCAGTAATCACTATGATGCACTGCCAAATTGCTCTCCAACCTTGCTTTCCTGCTGAGCACTTTGTTTGGAGGATTTCAGAGAAGGCTAAACATAATTGCAGAGGAGAGACCTCCCTATTTCGTAATGCCGACTCCTCACTCATCCACAAGCCAGTGCTTACCTCTTCCTGGAATGGAGGCATTAAGGACTGTCATGCTTGTTATAATTATTTGCAGTTTACCATCAAATACACTTTCCACACTGCTTTGCAAACAGGTACAAATGTATTCCCACCCAGAGGTTTTCTCTACCTACCCAATCTGATCTGTAACATGGCACCAGGGGGATGGGAGAGGGTGAAGAACCACAATACAGAACTCTCCCCAACACACAACCAGGCATTTCCTCATCCTTGTCTTTTCTCCTTCAGAGGATTAAGGGAGAAGGTGTGGCTTAGAACCTCTCTGCTACTTTTGCTTGAGGGATGTTGTGATGTCCAAGTTTCAATGCCAGGAAAAAAGGTCCCTGGAGGTTGCAGTGGATGATTCTGGGAATTGTGGGTGGATCAGACACATTTTCTTCACCAGCACACAGGCCACTGGGCATAGAGATACCTGCAAGCACTGGGGTGCATGCCAGCATATAAATACTGCACATGGATGGGTGCAGAAACATGCTCCCCAGCACACAGGCCATGAAGACATAGGTGCACACGCGTACAGACAAACCCAAACACATATACACACAGGCCGACTAGTTAAGGGAAAGGCCTCTGATTTCAAGGTCAGATTTATACAGAATTACACAACCCAGAAATGACTCTACCAGAAATAGATATATAACAGATTACATCATGTTTACATTTGTCTTTCCCGGACATCCAATGCTAGCCATTTTATGCTGACTCAGAGCCCTGTCCCTAAGTGCCCCTCCCCCAGGCCCATAATTATCAGTGTTTGCCCATGATACTCAATCCAGTCTCATGTTGTCTAAACATAAGCCATCCTTCTGTTGCTAACAGATATGCACTGTACCAAGAAAGGACAGGGAGACAGTTTGCAGCTTTCTTTGAAGATTAGGTTGTCCAAAATGTCCCTTTGTTGAGATTTTCCCAAAGACTTCAGAAGTGTTTTTTGCTGAGATGCAGACAATGTAAATTGATGGTTGGTTGAATAGCCACCTGGTAAATGCTTACTGATATCAGTGATAATATTTTTGCAAGATTATTCATTATTAGAGAAAAGGACTTTTATTTTACAGGTTTACTGAATCCCCAACACTGAACAGTATTGATTGTTACTTTCTTCCCCTCTAAAACTGCATTGGCTTTCAAGGCATTTTCAAAGCACGTATTTTGCCAACTGTCTATAACTCTGTGTGCTGTATCCTCGGAGAGCTCATTTCTGAAGTGTCATTTTGTTTGGCTCTGTGATGGTGATACCTCCAGACCTTGGGAGGAAAGTCTGCTCGCCTTCTGATAGGATTTTTATCAAGTACCAAAAAGTTCTGGGATTCAGATAACATCCTTCATAAAAGGGTTCAGAGCATCTTTTCTAATGATCGCCCCCTTTTGTCCTTCTGTCCCACACCCCCACAGCAAGGACCAATGTCTAGGACATCATTTTATTTGTTTGCTTTTCACCTTTTCTCTCCTCCCAAGGATGGTTCATAAGCAACAGAATCCATGTCATTGGCCTAAACCACCTCAGTTAATGGTCCATTTCCGAATTTGCCAAGGTTAATCTATACCAACGGAAAGGTTGGTCTTTGTATCGGGTTACTGTGGTGCCAGCAAGGGATCCATGAACCTGTGTAATTACTCAGGGAGTGTTAAAACTACTGGCCAGAAACTCAGGAAGGATGAAGGAACCCAGGATAGGAAAGAAAAGAGGACTCAGAACCACCCAACCCCAATTCCTGCTCTCTTTGTACGTCTCCTTCCAAGAGCAAGAGATGGACTTGTGCATCATTACAAGAAATTATCATTAGTCCAGACACCAGCAGACCAGACATACACATGTGTGGAAGAACAATTACATTCTGAGAACAGGTTACAGTGTTCCAGTCAGGATTCTCTAGAGGAATAGAACCAAGAAAAGAGGGGTGTGTGTGTGTGTGTGTGTGTGTGTGTGTGTGTGACTTACCAGGTTGGCTTTACAATCAGAGACTGGCTAAGTAGATTGGCTTACGTGACTAGAAGCTGAGTAGTCCTCCATAATAGCTCATCGTAGGTCAGAAAGACAAGGAAGCCAGTAGTTGCTCAATTCATGAAACTAGAGGCTTCAGAACCAAGGAGAGAAGTGAAGCCGCTCGAGGTCTATCTCTCGGTTTGCTGGTGGAATCAATGGTAGAAGGCTAAAGAAGCTGAGCCCGTGAGTGATGGTAGCAGTCACAGTCACACATCTGTCCAGAAAGTGCCCATGCTCTGGCCCGCTTCTTTCTTCTATATTTGTTTCATCTGGGACCTCAGCCTATTAGATTTGGGCCAGGCTTTCCCTTATAGCACCGTGTTGCAGTAGGCAATTAATGCTGCTCAAATCGCCCCAGCGGACGCAGCACGAGTTCCTCGCTACCCACCCCAAAGTTCTGAGTTCCTGAATGAAACACACACAGCCTTACATTTACTATGCCTTAATCAGCTCAATGGCTGGGCACTTCCAAACCTCCACGCAGCTAACACACTCTCTCCTCCGATATTCCTGAATCTCTATTTTATCTTTGTTGCCCTAGACTCAATGGGGCAGGGGGCTGGGACCACTCTTCCCTGGCTCTTATGCTATTGCTATGCTCTCTCTTCTGTACCCCTCAGTCCTGGTCCTTTTTCTTCTTCCAGCGTGGCAGTTCTCAACCCTCCTTCTTTTCTCGGTTCCCTTGCTGGTGAATCCCAAAGCCCCGCCTCTGTCTTCCTGCCCAGCCATTGGCCACCAGCAACTTTATTTACCAATCAGAACCAACTAGGGGCAGGGACCCTCAGCGTCTTACAGGCAGATTCTTGTACAATTTTGGGAACCCAATTAACATAACACAAGCTTTAAACCAAATCCACAACAGTACCATGCCTCTGTTGCAGGCTGATCATCTCTGGAAAAGTCTTCCAGACACACCCAGACGTGTGTTTCACTTAGCTGCAAAATTAATCATTACACTGTTATGTTCCAGGATGTAAAAAGGGCCCTCTTTTTCAGGGGGGGGGGGGTTGTGATTCATCCAGGCATCTGTTGTACGGATACGGTAGGACTTCTTGAAAAAGAAACAATCCGATTCTCTTTGGAGCTTGGAGGGTTGTATCTCAGGCATTCTCCAACAGCTCATGGGAAAGATGCTTACTGGAGCATAATGGTTGAGCCTTGACTCTACCATGCAGGTCACTAATCATTCCCTGATCCTTCACAGCAACTCCAAGGGCTAAGTTCTACCCTAAGCTCGTTTTACAAATGGGGCAATGCTCAAGTTTATTCATTGGCAAGTGATAGAACCACTGCTCTGATCCTAGACAATCTGCCCCTGGAGCCTGGGTGCTAAACCAACCATTATATTAGTTCAATGGCTTTCAGGGTATTTAAGTGACCAAGAAGCAGCAGTGTCGAACTAAGACTATTTCACCAGGTCCGTTTTATTTCAGCACCTGCGATGTGGGGGAGTTCTCGGGCTGTAGGCTCAGGCAGACTTCTTTGCCTGGTCCTCTGTGCCTGTGGTTTTCTCCCACTGCAGTTGCTTAGAAATCAACCTTGTTCCAAGGTCACACTCAGGACTTAAAGCCTTTAATTTTCTGCAAGTTGACATTTTACTGTTTCATAGTCCTAAGCCTCCTACAGCTTTTAAAAGAGCGATTTCAGATATCCACTCCCCACAGTTCCAAGAACAATTCATTTCAATCTTGGGACCTTGCCCAGAACTCAGCAAAACTAGCACGATGCTTTCAGCCTGGCTTTTGATTTTGTTGACAGGCATCAAGCACTAGGTAAGGTGGGAAACTGCTAATATTCTAGATGGTATTTTTATCAGGTGTTTTGTCCAGACATCAGATAATTTTCTTTATTCGAATGAATGTTTTAGGGTCATTCTAAATAATGGGGAAATATGATGCATAGATTTTTATCACTATTTAAATAATGGTAAAACAAACCCTGTCTAATCAAAATAAAAGGTGTTTATTAAATCTAAAAAAAAAACTTAGATGGGCCCTGGGAAAAGTTATTTGTACCGGAGAATGGCTTCAAAAGATTAGTGTCAGAGAAGGATCTGTAATGGTGTTTTGGTAACTCAAAACCTTTGTAAACTGATTTCTGCAAATAGCAGAAATATCTTCAGCAACATAGCTTGAAATGAGCAACTTTACAGCCTTGACTGCTGATTGAACACTGTCTTGGAAAAGGTGTACACGGGGTTCCTGAGGTGAATATTTATTTTAATTAATTGCCTAAATTCCATAACATTACTAATGTTATCTTTTAATTAGTTGAAATTAGCCAGATAAGAAGTTTAAAGCTAAATTTGATGCTGGATATGTAGTCTGATAAACATTAGTGTAGGGTTTAAAAATTAGTGATGCTTTAAAAATAAGCACAGATGGGGCTGGAGAGATGGCTCAGCGGTTAAGAGCACTGACCGTTCTTCCAGAGGTCCTGGGTTCAATTCCCAGCAACCACATGGTGGTTCACAACCATCTGTAATGGGATCTGATGCCCTCTTCTGGTGTGCCAATGATAGTGTACTCATAAATAAACTAAATAAATCTAAAGAAAAAATAAAAGAAAAAAGTGTAGATATGAGATGGCTCAGTTTAGTAGTTCTCAACCTGTGGACTGTGACAAATTTGGGGCTGTTTAATGACTTTATCACAGGGTCCCCAAAGACCAATGACAAAATGACAGCCCTTGCTGCATTTCAGAAGACCAGAATTCAGCTCAAAGGCCTCACATCAAGTGGATCAAAACCACCTGTAACTCAAGCTCCAGGGCCCTGACACCCTCATCTAGCTTCTGAGGGCACTGCAGTACACAGACAGAGTCACCCACAAATACAATTCTATATACATAGTATTAAAAATAAGTAAGCAGCAGCTCAGGGTGCAAAAACCAACAACAGTCCTAAAGACTCTCCTAGAAACAAGTAAAAGCTATGTGTATAGTGGCAAATTAAATATGGTATTTTCAAGTTTAATTTCCTTTAAAATGATCTGGAAAAAAACCATGGCCGTCTCAGACATACTGTTATAGAAGGAACGTCAGGATGAAGAGAGGTCATATTTTTTGTTTTTATATTTAGAAATAATATTAAATAAGATTAAAAGGCAGAAAAAAACCCTTTACAATAGATAAGCAAGCATACATTGTGTGCTTGAATATCTGACGTGTGGTTTGAATATCTGAACGTTTGGTCACCAGGGAGTGGAACTCTTTGGAAAAGCCTAGGAGGTGTGGTCTTGTCGGAGGAGCTGACACTAGGAGTTGGCTTTGAGGTCTAAAAGCTCATAGCAGGCCCAGGCTCAGTTGTACTCCCCCTCCCCCGCCCCTGCCTCTTCTTCTCCACCCGACCCCCCCCCTTCCCTCTCCCTCTTTCCCTCCTCCTCCCATTCTCCCCCTCCTCCCAGGTTAGGGTATAAAGCTCCTAGCTTCTGCCCCATCACAATGTTTGTCTGCTTCTTACAATGATAATCATGAACGAACCCTCTAAAACTGTGAGCAAGCTCCCGATTAAATCTTTTTTTTTTTAAAAAAAATAAGAGCTGCCTTGGTCACGATGTCTCCTCTCAGCACGAGAACACTAAGTAAGACATTTTGCTCTCTGTTCCATTCTCCTATAATCAATAGCTCTTTGCACATACTAAATCTCACCTCAAGCTGAGCTGTTCCTTCCTGGACTAGACTGTTGAGCAGAACAGCCCCCTGACACATTACACTAGACTCTAATCCTCTGTAATTTTCTGTTTCTTTGGAAAAGCTTCTTGAGCTACTACTCCTGACACAGTTCTCCAGATAACTGTTTTAGAATGATGTTCTTGCTCCAGCCCAAAGGAATTAGCTTCTTTTGATATGTGTGGCCTAAGCCACTCGCATCCTGGAAGTATGATGCCCAACCTGCTGGAAGATTGAAAGCCACAGAATAGAGAAACAAATGTCTTTTGGACATCACACTATTAACAGGAAACTCAGAACAGCCCTGCAATTTCAGCCGCAAAGGGAGGGGTAACTACAAGGAAGAGATTGAACTGGCACTGTAATGCTTTGACTCATGAAATTTTACAAAAACGGCTCTTTCTAAATCAAGTTCAGACAGGCTCAGGACACGACTTTCTTTTCTGGCATGCCATTAAAAAAATCTAAAATCTTGCTATCCTGCATCTGTCTGGTTTCCATGTATTCTAGGACCCCGATGGCCATCCATATACATTATATACATAATTATATATAATATGTAATGTATCTTATATATAGTTAATACATATCAGGATTGATATATATACTCCCACAGAACAAGCACTCAGAAATCATGACACTGTCTGTTAAAATGCAGACATTGCATTAAAAAAGGATGGGAAGGAAATTGTGTGTGTATATACATATACATATGAACACACACACACACATATGTATATATGAATGAGCGGGTGCTTCTGATTCCTTTAATACTATAATATTATATTGTCAAACTCCTTTTCAATTCCATTTTCATAACAATAAGTGCAGATAGATAATTTTTATTTTGCAAATGAGAAAACGAACACTCCAAAAGGATGGGAAACCTGCCCGGAGCTAGCAAACTGAGAAGAAATAAACCCAGGTGAGTTTGTCCCTGTAGTCTGGGCTTGCAATGGCCTGTGCTCTTTTCCTCCCTGTACATATTGTTGCCTCTGCCCTACAGCTGCCTAAGGAGGGATTAACCTTTGAGGTGGGGCTGGGAGAAGTGCCATGGTGAGAACAGTTCCAAGCTGATAGATTTGATAAAGTAAGTCCTGAATGCCCACGGACTCCGACTCCATGATCTAGGACACAGTACACAACGGAAACTCTGAGTGAGAACTCAAACAAGAGTTCAAATTCCATCTCTGCGTGTGTGCCTCGATGTCCACTGCCTGGATCCGTGGGACTCCATGTAAGCCACATAATCTGCGGGGCCCAGGCTTTTCACTAAATCCACTGTGGCTTTCCTCTCCCAGTTGTGAGCCCTGTACTTTCCTGGGTATCAGTGCGCTCCGATGCCCTTCTCCTCTACCTGCCAAGCTCAGGAAGTCTTCGCACTAGCTTCTGCTTGTAAGCTACAGTTCCCATCCTGTGACTCTTGGTTAAGACTGAAACTGGTCTTACCCTGTCCAGATCTCCCAACATCCTTAGCGATCTGCTACCCTACTCCCAGGTCTCTAACCTTGCCCAGGCAGCAGCAGATTTCTCCCTGCCCCACTCCAGTCCCTGCAAGGATCCACCAGCAGGGCCATGGCTGTGGCTCCCCAGATCATTTCAGAGGTCTTGCCAGGCTCCTCCTGCTGGATTTCAGTTCAAATCCTCTTCTCAACTAGATTTACACAGTGGGGCTTCATCTGGGATCACAGTGTTCCTCAGAGTGATGGAAATGAAGAGGCACTGCCTAAAACTCTTAGTAAACACTTTCCTTCACACGTGTTTTTACGCGGTGTCTGCGTTCTAACAGACAGTATCGTGTTTTGTGAGGGCTTGTTCTGGAGCAGTATTGGGGAAGGAGGTTAAGTTAGCTACATCATCCAGTCTTCTGGACTTTTTTTGCTTTTTTGGTTTTTCTTTTCTTTTCTTTTTTCGAGACAGTGTTTCTCGGTATAGCCCTGGCTGTCCTGGAACTCACTCTGTAGACCAGGCTGGCCTCGAACTCAGAAATCCGCCTGCCTCTGCCTCCCGAGTGCTGGGATTAAAGGCATACGCCCCCACTGCCCTGCTACATCATCCAGTCTTACAGGATAAATTCTGATGATGTTGGGTGGGATACAGTTTTAGAAACAACTTCTCGTTTGACGTTAGGTTTTCTATTATATCTGTGAAGAAATGTATTCATCACTGCATCCTCAGAAACATTTTATAGTGAAGGATTTTAAACATACACAAAAATATAAAGAATTACACAGCAAATTAGCATCTCAGATCTCAGCCCTCCTCAGAACCTAAATAAAGGTTGCACATGACCAAGAGCCTGTCACTCCAGTGCTGCAGGGTAGAGACCGGCAGGCCCTAGAAGTTCCCTGGTAGCCTAACTAAAATGATGAACTTCAGGTTGAGCTTCCTTGCGTCAAGAATAAGATGAAGACCAAGAAAGCAGGACACCTGACATCCTCGCCTGGTGTTTATGGATACACACATGGGTACATGCACCCCACACATGTGTACACATGCATATACACAATAAAAATAATTAAAAAACCAATACATTGATACAGAATGAACTTCCAGGTAGCCATCCCTGATGTTATCAGTTCATTCACTGCCTATTCTTTTATCCAGTCGGAATTTCCCAGGCTCTGTGTGCTTTCACATCAAGCCTGGGTTTCTATCATTTTTGTTCATTAATATTTTACAACTCGTGTTTAAGATGAGGGTTTCTTTAAAATAACTGCAGTGCAATTGTTATTGTACTGAAGCTGACAATTCAACATTATCAAACGCTCCATCTTCAGTTTTCTTTAATTGCTTCCTAAGATAACATTCGTTTATGGTGGCGTTGTTCAAATAAGGAGCCAAGATACACATCAATCTGCTTCATAACTGTGTCAGCTTTTCGTTTCTTTCGCTTCTCTTTAAAAACTTTATTTCAAGATACTTCCCGTCGCCGAAGCTGCAACCCACACCAGCCAGGACTTGTAAATGCTCACACAGGCAGCCTGTTGTCCTCCTAGAGTCCAGGAGAGGGTGTGGCTGCCTGGAGGCTCAGGTTCCTCGGGTCTTGCTGCTGCCTCTCCTGAGAGAATGGCAGGGTTCCGGTGTCTTCTTTTCTCAAATGAAATGGTACTGATGCAGATACTCACAGCCAACCACTGGACTGAGCTCGGGGTCCCCAATGGAAGAGTTAGGGGAAGGACTGAAGGAGCTGAAGGGGATTGCAGCCCCATAGGAAGAACAACAGTGTCAATTAACTGCACCCCTCCCCCCATAGCTCCCAGGACTAAACCACCAACCAAAGAACCATGGATGGGTCTATGGCTCCAGCTTCTTATGTAGCAGAGGATGGCCTTCTCTGGCATCGATGGGAGGGGAGGCCCTTGGTTCTGTGGAAGCTTGTTGCCACATCGTGGCGGGATGCTAGAGGAGTGGGGTGGGAATGGGTGGGTGGGTGGGGGAACACCTTCTTAGAGGCCAAGGGGAAGGGGATGGGATGGGGGGTTTGCAAAGAGGAGACTGGGAAAGAAGACATTTGAAATGGAAATAAAGAAAATAACCAATTAATTTAAAAAAAAAAAAAAAAGAAGAAGAAAGAAAGAAAGAAATCAAAAAATTATTTTGAGGCCAGCCTGGTCTACAGAGTGAGTCCAGGACAGCCAGGGCTACACAGAGAAACCTTATCGCAGAAAACAACAAAACCAAAAACAAAACAAAGCAAAAAAAAAAAAACAAAATTTCTCTGTGTTATGTGTATGTTTACATGTGTTTCTGGTGCCTGTAGAGACCAAAAGAAGGTGTGAGAGTCTCTGGAACTGGAGTCATCAGTGATTGTTTGTGAGCCACTTGCCATGGGTGCTAGGAATCAAACGTGGGTCCTCTGGCAGAGTAGCCAGCCCTGTTTACCACCAAGTGGCCTCTCCACCTCCTGTCTATTCCTCTTCTCTCGTGGTTTTCCTCCAGTGAGGCAAGCAATTCACCCCGAGGGGTTCTCCCACATGGAGTTTTCCTGACTGCCTTTCTGTGATGTTCTTTGTCTCTTGTACACTCTGCAAAATTAATAGTTGGATTAAGAGGCCTTGACATAGATCATTCAATTTTTATAAGAATATTTCATAGTGTTTTACGTGTCCCTTTGTATATTATGAGAAACTTAAAGTTATTTACTGCTTTAGAGTGTTTAGTTTCATCTGTGAGGTCTAGGTAGTCTGCCCTTTATGACGTTGCCCTGTTAATCCTCCCCTGGTAGTTTATTCAAAGCTGTTACTCAGGCCTGTCGTCAATTTCTTCCTTCCTTCCTTTCTTTCTTTCTTTTTTTAAAATTTTTTATTTTTCCTACTTTATTTACATTTCAAATGTTTTCCCCTTTCCAGATCTCCCCTTTGGAACCTCCCTATTCCCTCCCCCCTCCCCTGCCTCTATGCGGGTGCTCCCCCACCCACCCACCCACCCACTCTCATCTTCCCTCCTTGGCATTCTCCTATACTGGGGGATCTAACACCCTCAGGCCCAAGGACCTCTCCTCCCCCTGATGGCTAACAAGACCTTCCTCTGTCACATATGAGGCCAACACCATGGGTCCCTCCATGTGTATTCTTGGGTTGGTGGATCAGTCTCCAGGAGTATCAATTTCAATAATGATACTTGAGTTCGATTAACTGTTATGCATTTTAAAATACATGTCGTTTATGAGTTTGAGAGCACACACACACACACACACACACGCTGACAAATACATATGCACACCCCAATAAATAAAAAAACCAAATCTTTCCCTTATGAACTACTTGTTGATTCTGTGATATATTCCTATGGGGAAAAGCATGAAAAATGCCTGTTCTGTCTCTCTTTGCTATCAGATTCTTAAAATGACCAATGAGGTCCGTGAGAGTGTAGGAATACGCATGGATAATTTGCTGGTGGTAGTGGTGGTGGTGGTGTGGGTTTTTTTTTCATTTGTGTTTGTTTGTTTTGTTGTGGTGGTGGGTTTCTTGTTTTTTGTTGTTCTTGTTTTTTAGGGAGAGTGTTGCTTTAAAGTCATGGAAATCTCCCTGTTTTGTCCTTCTGAGTACTTGGATTCCGGGCATGTAGCAGCATGTCTGGCTCAGGGACTTTAAACATCATAATAAATGCATGTATTTTAACATATTTAATGCATTTCTTCATGGCGAATGTTAATGCTGCTCTACAGATAGCATCCCTCAGACGTTAAGTACAGATACCGTAAACACAGCCACAGAAAGGCAAACTCCGAATGCTAATCTAAATGGAGAAACTCTTAAGATAAAATTAAAAAAAAAAAAAAAAAAAAAAAGAACAGTTGGTAGAAATTTAAACAAACATGGCTGGGCGGTGGTGGCACATGCCTTTAATCCCAGGACTGGGGAGGCAGAGGAAAGCTGATTTTTGAGTTTCAGGCCAGCCTGGTCTACAAAGTGAGAACTAGGATAGCCAGGACTACACAGAGAAACCCTGCCTCAACACATACCCAACCCAAAAAAGAAACAAACAAAGAAAAGTAGTCAACAAGGATTTGGCTGTGGCAGTTTAACATGTGCTGAGCTCTGGAAAGCCGTGGGTTCGGTTCTCTTAGCCTCAAACACAGTGAGCAACAACATAGAAGCAGAGAGGAAAACACAAAGGAGCGCTGTTCGCACAGAGGAAAGCCTCTAAGCAAGCCAAGGAGACCTAGTGAGTGTAAACCAGGCTGCAGGGGATAGACATGAGGCGCCCACCTTGAGGACACTTTAATCTGAAATTGAGGCCAAGTTCGGAGTCAGAGAGGGAGGAGGGAGTGTGTCGTCCTAGGAGGATACAGAGGAAGAAGATGAGGCAGGAAGGTCAGCAGGGAGCCTGGACCGACAGCTTAGGAGCTAGGAGTTCCACAGCAGTGAATTAATGAATGTGAAAACACTAGGTATCTCTCCGTGGGCCAGGGCCTTCCAGCAGATTGCTAGAATGTATCCGCTCTTGTTGCTCTGTGGTCTTTCAGCCACCAATTCCCCTCAGGGGTGTTACCAGAGCTGGAGAGGGGTGAAAAAACGGGAGAACGGACAGAGAAAGGCTTTGGGTTGAAGAATATACTTTTTAGAGAGAAAAAAATGTTCCCTCGGGCAGGGCAGCTGATCAAAGACCCTAGGAAAAGGCTTTGGAGGCTTCTTAGCTTCTGTATTATCCTTGCGGATGGCCATCACTCATGCAAATATTCCTGTATCTTAAGCTGCTAGCACAGTAAGTATTGCTTAACCATTATTATAAAGGCATTTCCAACCATTCATTTTAAGGGAAGGTTTAATAAAAGTAGAGGTTATAGAGTGGAAAAGATCTTAAAGGTCACACAGTTATAATTTTTAAATGAAAATATTAAGTCAAAATTCTCATTCTAGTAAAGAAAAAGTTGACATTAAGATGTACAAATTCAACACAGGCCAAGAAGCTTTTTTGTCTCCTGGGCACATAAGAAATAATGAAGAGTTTTAGTAATAAAATGAAACAACCAAAAACAAATATAACTCACAAGCATTATAAACTTTCCTTGTAAGAGACCTTCTCTATGTCTTAGGAAACTGGAGATTGACTACCATTGTTCCTTATAGAACATGAGTGCAGAATTCTGTAATCACTCTCTGCCCCAGATCTATCTATCTCTCTCTTTCTCTCTCTCTCTCTCTCTCTCTCTCTCTCTCTCTCTCTCTCTCTCCCCCCTCCCTTTCTCTTTCTCTCCTCTTTCTCTCTGTGTGTATGTGTGTGTTAGATAGGGTTTCTATTGCTGCTGCCATGAATCACCATGACCAAAAAAGCAAATTGGGGAGAAAAGGCTTTATTTGCTTACATTTCCATTTTGCTGTTCAAGATCAGAAGAAGTCAGGACAGGAAGTCAAGGAGGGTGAGGGCGGGAACCTGGAGGCAGGAGCTGATGACCATGGAGGGGTGCTGCTTACTGGCTTGTTCAGCCTGATTTCTTATAGAACCCAGAACCACCAATCCAGGGATAACCCCACCCACAGTGCACTGGACCTTTCCCCATTGATCACCAGTTCAGAAAATGCTTTACAATTGGATGTCATGGAGGCATTTCCTCAATTGAGGTGCCTTTCTCTCTGATGATACCAGCATGAGTCAAGTTGACATACAAAACCAGCCAGTATTTTGTCTCTCTCTCTCTCTCTTTCTCTCTCTCTCTGTGTGTGTGTGTGTGTGTGTGTGTGCACGTGTGTGTATGTCTGAATGTGTTTGTGTTCATGTGTACAGTGCACATGTGTGTTAATGTGTGTGTTTCTGTGCATGTGTACAGGTGTACCTGTGTGCAAACACTCATGCAGAGGCTCAGTGGAAGCTCTGGGTACTGCTTTGTTACTCAGGTACCACCCACATTTTGTAATTGTTTGTTTTAGATAAGGTGCCTCCCGGGGCTGAACTTCCCAACTTCTGTATGCTGGCTGGCCAGAATTCCTCTCGCTCTCTCTTCTTAGCATTGTGATTACAAGAACACGACACCATGCTTGGCTTTTTAATGTGGAAGGAGGCCTAAACTCAGGTCCTCATGATGGCAAATTGGAAGACAAATGCTTTAAAGACTGGGTCATTTCTCTACTCTATTTGTTCTTAATACACTCTTTGCCCTTACAGTAAGTAGATTAGATATATTATTATGTATTAATAAAAATATTATAAAATATTGTGTGGACAGGCATGCACTTACATGGGCCAGATGATATGGTCTTGTATTGTCTATTGAAAGTCTAAGTAATAAACATTAAATGTTCTACTCCAGCACTGCCAAGATTAAAAATGTGAATGTATCATTGCTCTTATTCGAATGTAAACAATATTTTTAAATGTCTCATGGGAATGATATGCCTCAATAGCTAATAATTCTGAAGTCATTTTCATATCTACATAATTATATTGAGACAGAATCTCATGTAGCCCAGGCTGGCCATTGTGTAGCCTAGGATGATGAGCTTCTATTTCTGATCCTTCTGCCTCCATCTTCCGCAAGCACATACCACCACACTTTGGTTTGTACAGCACTTTGACTCAAACCCAGGGCTTTGTGTGTGCTCGGCAATCTCTCTGTCAACTGACCTCTACCCCAGATATATCCACAGAAGATATGAGTGCAAATCAGTTAAGGCATACCGTCAGCCAAGCTTGCAAACATTTTACAGCTGTAAGCATGCCTCTGAAACCCAGAGTTACTCTATAACCACGAAGCCCCCTCCCTTTGGAATTTGTTTGCTCTTAGGAAAATTTGCCACTTTTTTTTGTTGCTGTTCAAGTAAAGGGGGCACTGAAAAACTAACTGATCTGACTTGATTTGCATAAAGAGTTTCTAATTGTTCAAAGGGTCATCTCTCATAATTTGTGGCAGGAAAAGACAAATATCCAGGACAGACTAGGGTATTAACGATGGTAGAGTGTGTGCACACACACACCACACACACACACATGCCTGCACTTCCCCAAAGTTTGTTTTAACCAGAGATAAGGGTAATCATCCCAAAGAAAGAAACTGCTTCTTCATGGCTGGGTGCTAAGGGCATTTTTGTTGTCTTGCAGCACAGTTCCAATCACAGGCGCGCGCACACACACACACACACACACACACACATCAAGTTAGACTTGCCATTCATGGAAAAAGTAAAACTGGCATTTAGATCATTATCAGAGCAAAACTTAATATACAATCTTTTGAACCATGAAACAAATCGCTCCCAGGTGGTAGTCCTAGAGGCAGCCAATTCTAGTGTTCAGTTTGAAAGAAAAGGGATTGTTCCCATAGAAGCAAGACTACGGCAGCCCCATGTCTTAGGGTTAAGCTGTTCGGGACAATTCCAGGACAGCAGTAATTCCCGGCGGGCTCCCTCCTCTATTTTTGGCTGTGTGTGTGTGTGTGTGTGTGTGTGTGTGTGTGTGTGTGTTGCAATGTATGGTTTCATGGGTGCATATGGAGGAGAGGTGGAGAAAACGGTCCCATTGCCCATCTCACAGGGGTGGGGCACGGAGCTCGCTGGTCCTTTGACCAGTAATGCGTGTTCGCTAATGCACAGACCATGCCAGGGTATTCACTCCTTGTAGGCTGCACCGCTGCACTATCGGCTCAATTCTCCAGGTGACCCACTGGAAAGAAGAAAACTGGGAAGAAGTAAAGCTGGGGTGATAACTCAGTCAGCGAAGTGCTTGAGTAGAAAGACTGGGGACCTGAGTTCTGTCCTTCAAAACCTAGGTGAACAGAGTCAAGCATGGGGTGTGTATGTGTAGCCCGTGTCATGCGGAGGTGGAGACAGACGGATCTCTGGGGCTCACTGGCCAGCTGGTCTACCTACCCAGCAAACCCCAGGCCATGAGAGACTCTTTCATAAAAGAAGGTGGACAGAGCCTGAGGCATGGGACACAAATTTGACCTCGGCCCTCTACTTGCGCATGCGCATGCACGCGCTTGAAGTTTGGTGTTTGTACTGTGTGCGTGTGCTTGTGCGCATGTGTATGTACACATTAAGATGCAAGAAAAAGAAAAGGGAACAAGAAAAGAAAAGGGCTCCCTACCGGGCAGCGCAATGTCTGGGGAAAATAAAATCAGGAAATGTCCTGCGCCTCCTTCTTCGCTGTTCCTGCTTTCGTATTGTTGTTCATGTATTTGCCGCTCTAAACGATTCTGATGCTTTGGAGCCTTTGGAGGACCACGCTATACCACATGTGATTTCATAATAATCTGCTCTAAGATTGTGCTCTTTGGTAAACACTGCATTGCTTTATTTCTAGCATTGCCTGTAAGTACTGAAGATTACAAGTTCGTGTTAGCCCTGTTTCCCTAAACATACGATATAGAACTTAGGAGGAAAGACTAGGGCTTATAAATTTTCTTTTTGTTCACAAACTACCCAGGGTAGTACTGTGTGTGTGTGTGTGTGTGTGTGTGTGTGTGTATTTAATCTCATACTTTGACAACTTTGAATGACATCTGTTTGTATAAGTCTTTTATATCACAGAAGTAGATTCTAATAGAACAATATTTAACTGTGACAAACAGATGCCAGCTGACTTATGGAGTACTTAGATATTATTATTATTATGAATGATTCCTGTCCCACTCAGTCTTCCAGACAGGAAATCAGGTTCAGGGAGGTAGCTCGGTTTGCAGAGACACAGCATGGCCTCAAATACAGTGCCATTTGGTTCTGTGTTTCTGTGGCTTCCCCATAGTTATGGTGAGCCATCAGTACCTAGATTTCTCTGCTCTTCGAGTGTTTCTGTGTGTGTGTGTGTGTGTGTGTGTGTGTGTGTGTGTGTGTGTGCTGGGACAGTAGTCCTGTGATGGGATTTGGTGCAGAGTGGTAGTGAAGTGACTGTCAGCTATTGTTGATCCCTTAGGGTCATCTTGGGGGCTGAGGTGGCATCTGCCTTTGTCACTGTCTTCACTTTCATGGAAAAAGAAACTGTCTCATGGGTGGTGCTCAAGCACACCCAGAAAGATCAGTTGCTGATTTTCAGAGGGTTCTGGGTGCTAAAAATTACCACTAGTTTCTATGAAATTACAGAGCTAGGTAGCCTTCGGTTACCTCTGTCAGAATCAAATCAAGCTTCAGAGTCACACATTGACAGCAACAAAACAAATTATGGCTAACATTTTCTCCTTTTCACTACAGACTCTGAATATCTGTATAAAAATCAAGTTGGAGGTTGGAGAGATGACTCTGTGGCCAGAGGCACTTGCTACAAACTCTGATGACTTGAGTTCAAGCCCCAGAACCCTACGGTAAAACCTCCACACACATGTTGTGGCACACACATGCAATAAACAAATAAAATATAATCTAGTATGTTAAACATCTGGTTAAGCATCAGCATCTTTTGAAGACTTGTGGAGTGGCTGTGAGTTTCTGGAGCCTGCTTCTCTGATAGCTTGTGTCTTTCTGTTTCCTGTCGAGGATCCTTCCTTCATCCCATACAAATCTGTCTTCTTAAGAATGGTTCTCATTTCTACCATCTAACTCTTTGGTCTCCTGAACACTGTCATCTCATAGCTGGTTGTTGCTTGGGTAAGTGCAATTCATCAACCTCCAGTGATGTTCTGACTGAGGCTAAAAAGTGAATGAATTGACTCCCTCAGGTCTGTCTGTTTTAGTGCAGACTTCCTGACCTTGACCCAAAATACCCGTGTGTGTGTGTGTGTGTGTGTGTGTGTGTGAGAGAGAGAGAGAGAGAGAGAGAGAGAGAGAGAGAGAGGAAGAGAGAGAGAGAGAGAGAAAGTGTCTCTCTGTCTCTTTCTATCTCTTTCTCCCTCTCTGTCCCTCCCTTGGATAAAGAAATGTGATCTCTTATGGGACTGTGAAAAGCAGCCTGATTTCTGGTTGAGCTAAGGTTTAACCCCCACCTCCACCACCCCGTGAACCCAGTAGGGGGTCCCCAGCAGGGGATAACCCTACAAGGGACTGTAGGCGTTTTGCCATGCTTCTAGGTCCCAGGCTCCTGACCCAAGGCTGCAGCTTTCCTCCATATGTCTGTGACTATCAATCACTATCAATCACGTAAGGGCAATGCCCAAGCCCCTCCACAGGTAGAAATGTGGTCATGAAGCCTCAAGACATCCTCATGTTAATGAGGCACCTAAAGGCTTAGCCACTTTCCTTCCCAGCCAATGGTATTTCAACCTCGCCCCTCCCTGAGGTGGGGGGGGGTACAGATTCACTCATGCCACTCTCCACCATGACAATAAATGTCCTGAAACCTTGGACTGTCTCTCTTCATCAGAATCCACTGAGGGGAACAATGAAACAGGCCTTCATCTAAAGAGCCGAGTAGAATCTCCTGCAGAAGGCCTCCCAGTGCTCCCAGCCACTGCTGCCACCAAACCAAACCAAGTGAGCTAGCTGGTGACAAGCCAAGGACCTGGTCCGTGGTGGGACTCAGCTGTGCTCCTCCCTGATTTTCCTCGACGGTCAGAGCTAGATTCAGCCATTAGACTCTCACTTCGTTCTCAGCTCTTCCATGGTATCTGGCTGTGCTGTGGGGTGAGTGTGGTCAAACTGCCCACATCCCACCTCTCTGAGGGGCCCGAGCCTGGGGCAGACGAGGGACTCCACTCCACACCTCACCTTTAATCCAAAAATCTCTAAAACAGAACACAGAGCAATATCACATTGGTCTTGCTTACATCCTGGAGAATTAAACTCAGAAGCAAAAATAAATAAATAAATAAATAAATACATAAATAAATTTTAAAAAGTAAAAATGCTGCTCAGAAAGATGACTGTTAGGTACTGATGTCAAATGTTTGGGGATCGATGAGCAGATAAGTGAAAAAATAACAAAAATAACGGTACATTTCCTGTTCACATCTGTACGTCAGCTAAGCTTTATCCCTTTAGAGAATATATCTATGCCTCAGCACATCTTTTGAAAAGGTCATTTTTGTCCTTTCCTTCTGATGTCTTAATAAATATATAGCTGCAATACTCTTGGTTTGGTAGATATAGATTAATACATTACATTCTTATGAGCAACCAGCGAAGCAATAAAAATTGCTAGTCTTCCATTTCAACCGAAAGCCTACCTTGGAACAAGTTGTCAGAACATGTTCAGAGATGTCTATCACAGGAACATATAATAGGATAAATTGACTGTGGGAGAGGAAGGCGGGAATTAGTCACTCAGAAGTTGGTGGTAGAGAGCCAAGGGTAACCTCCACGCCGGGTTGGCAGCCATAAGATAAACTGGCACCCCGCCTCAGTCAGGGGGTGGAGCACATTCTTCATAATGGAGTCATGAATTTACTGTCTGGATAATAAAAAGCTACAAAAACAAAGAAAAATTTATTTCTAAGTAAGATACGCTCAATGAGAGGTTTAGAGCTTCTTTATTCGTGGTCTGTCCCTTTGACATTCTTAATTTCATAACAGAGAAAACCATGGTCAGCTTAATTAGGTTAAAAAAAATAGATAAGGTGTGTGCAAGTGAGAACCCGTCACTGCAGCCATGAGGACTAACGTAATGCACCCTCCTTGCTCCCCAGTGTTCATAGAAAGACGCCCTCTACAGCCAACTGTTTTCTAGAAAACCACTTCATTTGTAGATGCCAACGATAACGGAGATAAGGAATTTGTAATGTGCTCCCGAGACAAGGCTCGTCCTAACCAACTTCGCTCCTGGGACAGTGCAAAGTGGTGTAAGGGCCAGAACCATGTAAAAGTCCACCCAATGGAGGAAAGAATCAGGGACAGCTAGGGGAGTTCTGAAAACTAGGAGCCTTCAACAAGGAAAATACAATTCTCCCTTCGGAATTGATGTGAGGGAAATGACTGTAGCAGGCATGGCTTTACTTCAAACTTCCAACCCTTGAGCTAGTTATTAAAACGAGACGAGATCGAATTCTTCCAGGATCACTGATGGCTGCAATGAGAAGACTCAATCAGAAGGACACATGGAAAGGAGGAGAAAGGGAGCACACAGTTACATGGCTGTATTCTCTGTCCCTACTGCGTGTTATCTACCCTGAGGTCTAGATAGAGCTGGGAAGTCCTCGTAGCATCCGCTAGCCCCAACTCATTGCTTACTGTTTGCACAAGGCTCTGTGACTTGTTCCATAATGTATAGAAGCCAAATACAGAACATTTAAGTGTGTGTGGTGGTGGTGGGAAACTGACATGTTAGGCCAAGTTCAACCTTCTTGTTGAAGGTTGTTTCAACATATAAAGCCCTACTGGATTATTTCTGGTATTCTAGATTATGTCCTCGATAATTTTTTTTTTCAAATTCTCAGCAAAGAATAGATTCTAATATGCAGCGGCTCATCTCTCAGATCTCATTATTTTGTGCTCACGAGCACCACAATAAAACAACTGACTAAGGACTTCTGAATGCAAGTAAATATAGAAGCTCTATGTAAATACGCCCGTCAAAGCAGAAGAACCGAGAAAGAGCTCTGAGCAATTGTTGATGCCTTCTTTCATCTGAAGAGCCATTTTCTCTGTACATCAGATAACACATTGATTCTAGCACACTTCAATTCTCAATTTTCCATAAACCATAAAAACCTTAATGACTTTTCCAAAGCTCAAGTGATGAAACAATCAATTAATTTTCACAGTAGTACAATGCTGTCAAAACCAGACTACTATTTTAATAAAATTTCAGATACTTAGGTTCTACACATTAGCAGTTCAACACCAAAAAAAAAAAAAAAAAACCCACCACCACCACCACCAAAAACCCTTCTTCTTTTACCACTGCATGCAAAGTTAAAATATGGACCAATTAAAAAGAGAGTTCAAGCATCTTAACCTTTCTTATAGACACCAAATTGCAAGGCTCTCGAAAGGACACCTTTTCCTAGGGTTCAACCTAACGCTGAGTCCACAGCAGCCCTCAGCATAGCTTCTCCCAAGTCTTCACAAAGTACACACACACACACACACACACACACACACACACACGGGGAGAGAGAGAGAGAGAGAGAGAGAGAGAGAGACAGGCATACACACACAGACACACAAATACACATACATACAAAGACACAAAGAGATATGCACATGCATACACAGACAGACACATACACAGAAGGGGGAGAGGGAGGGAGAGAGGGAGAGAGAGAGAGAGATACACATAGGTACACACAGAGAGGCACATACCTAGACATGCACATGCTCAAGCAGACTGCCAGACAGACAGACACACACACACACACACACACAAACTGACAGACAAAAAGACACACTAACACCGACACACACAGAGACAGACAAACATACACGGGCAGAGAGAGACACACACACAGAGAGAGAGAGAGACCTGAGAGAGAGACAGAGAGAGAGAGAGAGAGAGAGATACTGATTTAACATCTTTACCTAAAGTTATTGCTGCCAAGCTGCCAAGTCTATCTCTTTGAGATGTTTCTTCAAAGTAGAAACGCCCAGAGGGGACAGAAGATGTAAAAACCAAAGTCCTTTGTCCTTTTACTAGGGACAGGACAGACCTTAGCATGCATTCTGTCATGCTAATCGATTGTCTTTAGGAAGCAGAGATTATCCAGTGGGGGCAGTACAATTTAGGGAAGGCAGGGAGGAGGTGGAAAGGTGTCTGCACCTTGAAATGGCCCCATGGTGGCCTAGGGTGGGTATGGGGGCGGTGGGTGGGAAGAGGCTGAGGAGTCTGAGTTTGAAAAGGCTGCAGGCAGCTTCAAAGAGGATTTTATTTCAGGCTCCTCTGAATATGACTAAGACCCAAACACTGGATAATTGGGATTGTGAACTGAGGTAAAAATAGAACTAAATTACAGGTAGATAAGTAGGATCATGTAAGCTTCCTTAACTTGGCTGTGGACTGTCTTTTGCTGAAATAAAGGTGTGGCCATGCTCTGGCTTCATAAAATCTACACTGTGGAAACATCACAGGGCTCCTCATTTGGGACCACTTGGTGACTTTGTTCTGTTTCTGACTTAGTTTTGCATTTTTCTGCTTTGGCTTTTCATGTAAGTGATAATATAAGAGTTGAGTAGTAATTGTGAATGGGAGGGGCATTATCATGAAGTTCTTCAATTTGTCTCTCATGTCTTTTCCCAAGTCTGAATCCGGTCTAGTCCACATTGGACTTTCTCTCAGGAAAACTTGCCATTCGTCCTGATTTTCTGTTCAGTTTCAAGGCAGCTGTTGATAATTACATTCCTTAGTGCCTTGTCTACTGTGCCTTACAATTTTGAATCACTGCATTGTCTGCCTGTTAATCATTTATAGGCTTTTGTTTCTGTGGTATAGGTCTTTTCTGGTGTCCTACTGAGCTATCTGCACAGGACCTCACTCTGCTGGCTTCTGCATCAGGCCCAGGACAGCTTCTCTCTCTGAGAGCAGGTTTGCAGTTCCTCCAGGAAGCTGACCTCCCTCCCTCGTGGTGTCTAGACTTGCTGTTGCCATTGTGAAGTGTGTGTAGTTATGTTATACTACCTTCGTTCCCAGCCATATCTAAAGATCAGACGGCCGTGTGGGTGGGCAAATGGAAAGGCTGCTCTTCATTCAAGACATAAATAAAAATCAAGAGGCAACCGAGTCACCAAGTGCAAGAAAGCTAATCATATCATAAATCGTCTAAGTTATTTTCCATTTACATAACTAGTAGCAAGCCTCGCTGGCAGTGGTTAAATAATGTAAACACAAACTAGGAGAGACTCGCCATGGATCTTAATGAAACATTGTATCTAATAAGTGCAGAATAAAAAGGTTCATTGAACAGATTTGAAGACGTCAAAGAGAATATAAACAAATGCTCCTACATGCCTAGTACATATGTGTCAAGCACTTTGCATTAGTTGCTGAGCCTGAATTTTGTGGGCTGTGAAAGTTTATAAGCTCACAAATTCCTAAGGGACTAAAGAAAACCTTTTGCTACGTTAGACAGCAACTGATCTGAGGTTTGTGTTCCTGGGGATTTCAATAGATTGACTGGTCAGCGCCCCACAGCTAGAGGGGCAATGACTGGAGCTTAGTGTTAAGTTAAAGGGGAAACATTTTGTCTTCGGAAGATACTTTGTTCTTGCTCCTTGCTGAGATGGCCAGCGTTCATGATGTCATCTACTTGTTTCCTTCAAGATGTTCAGTCGCTGTTAGTTTGAAGTTGGCAAATTGAACATTATTGGGAATTTTGATACAACCTCACAGGAAAAATTCTACAAGAGTACAGCATTGCAAATGGCTATGTTGGCAGAGGCAAAAGTTCAACCGAAGCATCTCTACTTCAAGTCCTTAGCTTTCTGATCTCAAAACTGCTGATAGATACAACAATTCCAGAGTAGCTTTACAATAGTATCAAGTCGTTTGCTCTTGCTACTTAAAAAAAAGTTACTAAAATATTCCTTTAAAATGTGATAGACATGGACTGGAGAGATGGTTCACTGGTTAAGAGTACTGACTGCTCTTCTAGAGGACCCAGGTTCTATTCCCAGCACCCATATGATGGCTCATAACTGTCTTTAACTTCAGTTACAGCAGACCTGACACCCTCACACAGACATGCCTACAGGCAAAACATCAATGCACATAAAATAAAATAACTTATTAAAAATATGATAGTTATACGTTTCATAACAATGTCTCACCCAGCCATAGTCTGCTTAGAGGACAGTGGTAGTCCTGGGGGAATTTATCAGAGGTGTCACCTTGTCCCACTATAGCCATCAAAAGGTGGTAGTGCAAGATCTGTCTGGGGTGCTGCTGGTGTCAGCACACCAGTCACACCAGTTGTACTTCACTCACACAATCATACTGCACATCATTAGATATAGTGCACTCCTCTTGGTGATGACCATTAGGCACCTACTGTTTTGTGTCTTTACTGTGCTTTGAGTTGTTTCCTTTCAGGACTGGGGACTGAACCTGGGATCTTTTGCATGCTAGCTTAGTGCTCTACCTGTGATCCACTCCCATTCCTTACCGTTATTTTGGAGTTTTTTTCTTTTGCTTACATAAAACAAAACAGTGTCTTGGGTTATGCAGCCCCAAGACTCAGACATCTCTGAATTTTTGAATCTCTTGAGAGCATCATTCTCTCTGATACTTGATTTAAACTTATATTTTGTTCTTCTAGCTCTAGGGGCAACAGGGCATTACACACATAAGTATATGTGCACACATGCACAGAAACATACATACTAGGTACTTATCAGAGCATCCCCATCTAGGTTTGTGCAAAGACTTCCTGAAAAATGCACAAAAGATCAGCAGGTGATAATTTTCACAAAATCGATCTCCATCATTAAGCAACTGGTTTTTCAAAACCAAAAATGAAAAAACGATGTAAATAATGCTTGAAAAGAGATAATGCCAATAGCAAGAAAGAATATTTCATGGTTTCTCATCCCCTCCAGAGCATTTTTCTTTCGACATTTTGTTTCTTGTTAACTTAAGAAATCATCTGTATTGATAAATACCATTGTTTTATGCTTTTTAGGAAGAAAATTTCTGGTGATCTACAACTATAATCCTAGACTTGAGAAGCTGAAACAGGAGGATTGTGGGCTGGAAGCTAGCCTAGACTAGAGAGTTCGAGGCCAATCTTACAATGTTTTGGTACAGAGTGAAGCCTTGTCTCAAAAACTGATGCTTGGGCAAAATGGCTCAGCCATGAAAAGGCACTTGCCACCCGAGTCTGGCAACCTGAGTTTCTTCTCTGAACCTGAAGAGAAGAGACTCTAGACAGCAAGTTGTCTTCTGCTGTGCACAGGCATTATGTGCACACACACACACACACAGACACACACACAGACACACACACAGACACACATATAGACACACA